>LR551808.1:0-166981 GCA_900536415.3 Caenorhabditis sp. 38 MB-2015
AACCAGTCGGCCATGAAAATTTTCACTCTTGTACTTCTCTCGTAGAACTTTTCTCTGCGTCTCTCTCAACCTCGCAAATTGTTGTTTTTCATTGCGCTGACATGACGTGAATCCCTCGAGGGTCTTACCTAAAAAAATGTGCTCTTTCCTTGGAGAGCAACTTGCCGAGTCCCTTTATCCCACCTTTAATGAACAAAATTTTTTTGGAAATTAATATTTTTCGCCAAGTATTAATCATATTCTCATTAAAATTGCAGTTCGTCAACGCAAAGTTATTTTATACGTGACACGGTAAACTGAAACTTTACACATAAATTATTTTCCTTTTGAAATAAAAACTTTTTGCATTCAGTGTTGAGCAATACTCGTCGTTTGTACTTCTCTCGAACATTCTGCCTTCATCTGACCAGTTCACAAAACGCAAAACGGCAATCATGTCGCAAGGGTTGCGTCACATTTTTTCTCTTTGAGCAAGTTTGCGGCAAACTTTTTTTACATAAAAGTGTCGCAATTTGTGCAGTTTTTGATGTGAAGTGGCGCAAATTTTCTCCACCAAAATAAAGATATAATAACCGGTTGAAAAGTTTGCTTATTTTTTCAAAAAAAAAGTTTTTTTTTTTGAAACTTTGTACTGAAATATGTTTAAGAAGTTTGATATCGAGTCTGCCCAGAGACTTGTCAAAAATCTGGCCTTACTCTCTACTATGTTCAAAACTACCGGGCCGGTCCTCTCTCCTATTTTGTGTTATTTGCAAAATATATATCCATATTTTCTGAAGCTCATAGCTCAACTGTGAGTTTATCAAATTTCTAAAACTTTCCACCATCTTGTTCATTTTGAAAAGATCTATCCAATTAGATCATTGTCATTTTCCAGAAATTAGTTTTGAATTTTATAAAAATCGATAAAAATATTCGAATATTCATCGAGTCCGGAAATAATGAGGTGCATATGTGCGAGTAATTATACGATTACGTTGAGGGCTATATCTTGATACTAGGCAGGTGCGAACATGTTACGGTAAAACACCGTGAAAGGCGGCAATTTATTTGACAAAATAGGAAAGGGCAATAAGGTATAGTTAAATGGGTATAACCAGACAAAACAAGAGAAAAGGGGTGGTCTTTTTTCAGATCTCAAAAATCTACTAATTCAATTTTAGCCAAGAAAAAGAAGACTGGTTTTTCTTGAGAGTTGTTGTGATTTGATCTTCTAAAAAAAAATTTCGAGTTTCAATTTTTACACTATGAATTTAAAAAAAAAACTGAATTTCTGAGAATCTTATTTTGCAGAATTCTTTGCAAAATTCTTTAAAAAAAAAAACATGGATTACATGACATCATTCTTGAAAAAAAATGCGTTAAGTAGTGGCAAAATTTCTGATTTGTGAAAAATTGAATTTTTACTTTTTATGATTTCTTTTAAAAGTTCTCAATTTGGTTCTCTGAGAAGCTTATATGATTTTATGGGTCTATGCCAAAGAATAAAATGTTACAAAATATTAAAAAAATAATAATTAATTTTCTATGCCGAAATAACAAGGTATACAAAGTATTCGAAATATTCAGAGAGTGTGTGTTCCTGAGAGAAATGCGACAACGTAGGTCACGTTTTGAATTTCTAACTCATTTTCAGAAGTTTTTTAGTTGATAATTTTGGGAAATGAAAAAATGAATATGAGACGTGATCTTCATTTCTTATTTTTCTCTATCAGTTTCGATTATTTTTGCCTTCATCGAATATTTTGATAACAGAAAATGCTTAAATTATATATTTTTTTTCATATACCTGTCAAATCTGACCAAAAATCTGTAGCTGAAAAAAATAGTTTCAGATATTTCGAGACAATTCTCAAAATATTAAAGATGACACTTCTCAGAAGCTTTCCTCCAGTGCTTTGAAACCCGATTCAACGAGACACACAAAAGTTTGGGTTTAGATATTTTTTAGAAGATGTTTTGTTTGTTCAACATTTCTAAGACCATGCAGCTTTCTGAAAATCCTGATGAAAAAATTTATTTTTGTAATTGAGTTTCCCTAATATTTAATTTCTCAGATCAAACTCACAAGATACACTTTTCTGTTTTTTTTTGTTTTATTGGTTTTTTTTAGCTAGTGATTTCCGAAGAGACTAACTGAATTTACAATAAGAATATGATTTATATCAGAACACAAATATAACAGTTCAGAATTTTTTTCAAAGCTTCGAGTTACCTGGAAACGAATTCACAGTTTTTTTTTTTCAAATTATTCATCACGTGTTATAAGGGAGGAATTTTAATTTTTGTTGTTGATCTTGTTTTGTTACACATTTTAGCGGTTTCTCAATTTTTAAAAATTTGCATAAATACGAAAAAAAAATTGGTTGAAACTTGGCAAAATAGGTTTTAGAAATCTTAAATTAGTTGAAACCGTAAGTCATTTTTAAGGTGACAGCAGTTCCGAACACGCTCAAATACTTCTACCCTGTTTCAGTAACCAACAACAAAAAGGGTATTTTTGTTGTTTTTTCATCTTCGTCATAATTTTTCTCACTATCTTCATCGTCACATTTTGTTTAATAACCAAATTATGTTTTGTCTTTTTCCAGTTATTCATCCGATCAGAAAACATGTTTTAGTTTTTTTGCGCTTTGTGTTTTTTATATTGTTTAGGTTTTCCTGTTTTTTTTGAGTGGGCGTAAATATGAACCCCACTTCTTTCTTGCGAACAATGCTCCGCTTATTACACTTCACAGGGACCATTCAACTGCCCCTTTTTTAGTACTTACAGGGACCATAGTAGACCAATTATAGGATTAATGAGATGTATGAACGAGAAGAGACTGATAACAATATTGTGGTACTTTAAGTGTCAAGTTCTTTAGTAAATCTCACTTGAGGCATATATGTCATGTTTGCGAATATATTCCCTGAACTTAGGGAACCAATAGTCAAAGTTGTTCAAATGTTGAATGTACATCTTTGAAGGAAAATTATGTTTTCTTTCATACTAACTGTGTTTGTCAACTTATTGATCTTATAACCTAATTTTCAAAAATGGTTTGGATTCTCTAATAATACTTCGCCAATGACAGGGACCATACAACTATTCCTTCTTTAATAGTCACAGGGACTTTAATAGCTCAATTATAGGACTATATCGGTGTACTCAAAATATTGACGAAGAAGTGCCTAAGAGTTACTACTTTTTAGTTGTCCAGTACAGAAACAATCGAAAATTGAATAGTTTTAGTTTTGTTAAAATACATATTTAAACCCAGGCGAAAAAAAACTTAGTATAAAGTTAATAAACGGAATGATTCAACATGTTTATGCTAGGAATTTGAATAAAATCGAATAATGTAAAACTTCTTCGCACGCATGCATCGCTTTGCATCTTCGTCTGCAATTTTGCTTGTTTGATCTCGCTATTATCAATAAAAAAATAAAATAAAAATTTGCCTCTGAGCGATAAATAAATTTTGGATTTTTTTCTTTTCAGAATAAATCATTTTTCTTTGACTTTAATTTCATATTTTTGCTTAAATAGTGCCATATGCAACTGCACCTTCTTTAATGCCCACAGAAACCATAGTAACTCAAATATAGGAATAAATTTACCACGGATAATTTATTAAGAAATAAATTGTGTGCTATTTTTGTGATATCTTCAAACTTATAAAAAAGGAACTAAAACACTTAAATTTTTTCACAGTGCTCCCACTATTAAAAGTTTTGTTTTCTGTTAGTTTTGAAAAATTCTGAATTGGAGAGCTACTGTTTTTATGTTATACTTTTTTTTTGCAAAAACATGAATTTTCTTTGAAATTTTTAGGTTTTTGTTGTTTGCTTTTCATTCTTTGAAAAGTAATTTTTGCGGAAAAAAATACATAAAAGAAAAAACTTTTTTTTGAGTGATGTTTTTTAAACCTTTTTGTATCTACTATATTTTATTTTTTTTTGCAATTGTAAATAAAACGAGTAAAATTTTATTTCAAAAACATCTTGTGCGAAGTGAACTTTTTGATCTTAAAATTGACGAACATGAATATCTAGTTTAAAACTGATCATTATCCTTACATTTGCAAATCAAGAACTTATTCATTATTTTCAAGTGTTTCCTCGAAAACTACAAATCACATATTTTTTGGTTTTGATGATGTTTTTATATTCAGAGTCATTCGTATTGTGAACAATGCTCCACTAATTACACTTCACAGGGACCATGCAACTGCCCCTTCTTTAGTGCTCACAGGGACCATAGTAGACCAATTATAGAATTAATTGCATGCACTCAAAAAATCGGACATTAAGGTCTGATGACAAAGTTGTTATGAAACACTTCATTACATCTATGTGACAAACTTGAAAACAATTTTCAGACGTGGTTGGTAGCTTTGTATTAAATTAACATCAAGCTTTCATTATAAAAAAAATGTACGCAAAATTTGTTGTCTGCAATGAAGCTCAAAAAATCGAACTACGAAAATTATTCGAATTTTTAAAAATGTTTTTAAAATAAGTACCACCCTTTTTCCCATAAACAATTCTCCACCAGTTACATATATGACAAGGAATATTGAACTGCCTCTTGTTTATATTCACAACACCATAGTAGACTAATCATGAGATTAAGATGGCTAACTTACTTAATAGAAGAATCTATGAAAAATATAGAATGTCGACAAACACTTTTTTTTCTGTGACGAATTATATATTATATTATTTTAGTCAGAACAACCGATTCAGAGGTTCAAACTTCTATCAACACTGAATTATTGAATCAACACAATCAGACTCTTGTTTATTTTTTGCAACTCTTATTTTCTGCAATTTGCAGGTGTTAGTGATCTTGTGATTTTCAAATCTCATTGACTATGGATGAGAAATACTCTAGGCAAAAATCGACAATATAAAATAATTTTCACGTGAACGTTTTTTTTTCACATTTCTTATATTCGGTGCCACTTTTTTCTTGCCAACAATGCTCCACCAATTACATCTGACAGGGACTGTGCAACTGCTCCTTCTTTAGTGCTCACAGGGACCATAGTAGACCAATTATAGAATTAATGAGGTTTATTCAAAGAATCTATGAGAAAACCAATTTTAAGTGTCAATTATTGAAACATATCTTATCTGAATGTTGTTTATATAAATAGAAGTTTTTCATAAATAATAACTTCTGTTATCTGCAATATTAAATTATGTGATAACTTCGGTGACTTAGAAAAATTGGAAGAACTTATATAAAGTTAAATATATATGAAGTGTCATAATATTTTGTCGACAAATATTTTTGAATAAAAATTGAGATCATGCCTTACAGTCTACAAATTGTGATGAATGTTATCATTTTTTGTCGATCATATCAAAAAAAATGTAGATGAAGACGCTTCCAAACTCATACCATTCACAATCTATAATAGGTATATGAAACCTGAAAAGAACAATGCAACTGCCCCTTTATTATTAATGTATGACTGGGACAACAATGACTCAATCACGAAATTAAAAATGTAACTTTTTTTGTTGAGAACGACGTCTGTAAACTTTTGTTATTCAAAATGTTTTCTTGGGTGGATTACATACATTGAATGTTGTTTTGATATAAAACTGACTAACTGGTCATTTTTATAACCGTTCACCAAAACAGATGAACATTCAGTTTTATCGTAAAATGATATCTAATTTTGACTTTTTTCTTCAATTTTTTCTTGACTTGACCAAAGTCCATGAATAATCTAGCTAGAGAAAGGGTGAAAACACCTGACAAGTTGTTCTTTTAAAAAAAAATCACAGTTTGAAATCACTCGAGCTGTTAGTACATAAGGGTTGCTCGTTTGTTCAAAAATAACTTGCTGAATAGCTTTATTTCACTTTCAGTGCAATTTTAAGTTAATAGGCTTAAGCATGAAAATAAGATTATTTCATCATTGTTTCGAAACTTGTTATTGGAACTAACGGATTTATAATATTCTGTGAATTAATATTTGTAGTTTCCAGAACTTATGATATTTTTGATCATTTTTGCATAGAACAAGCTCAGCCTGATTTCCAGATCTTCTTCTCTGAGGTATACCAAACATCAACATATACTTTCATGTTTATATATGATTTCTGATTGTGAGACAGAAACGTCAAAACAGAAATGCAACTAATTGGTCAGAAAACTGTGATTTCTGAAACGAAAATGAAAACTTTCCCGCGCGGATTCGAACTTTAAATGATGAAAAGTACATCGTTAATTTTTTTTCTGTTTTATTTTTCCGACCAATCTTTGTGCAGTTGTCCTTCTTTAGTGTCCATTTGAATTTTTTTAAACATTTTCCAGTCTTTCTATTTTTTTGCTCAATTCAACGTTTTTCTTGGAACTATTATATATAACCCAATTTTTCTGGTATTTCTTTAAAATGAAATATTTCAAAAAAAGGAAGTTATGAAAAAAGTCGATTAGACCCTCATGAAACTCATATTTCTCCCTGCTTACTTATTTCCAATTGCCCTTATTTGTATACTCGGAAATACATAGATTTAAAAATGCATACGAACATTATTTTTCTCGTTTTTATATCTAAAATTTCCTAGGAGACTAACTACAAAAATGTTTATTAGTCATTTCGTAATAAAATAAAGTACGAAATGTTTCCATAATTTATAGAGAAAATATGGAAAAGACTTTTGATCTGTGTGATTAATCCTTATTTTTAATGTCTACATAGTAGAATAGGTTTTTGTCGGTCAAAAAACGAAAAGTAAGAGAGAGATCAACGGTTCAAATCTGGGATTTTTTATTGAACTCGTTTGAGGACCGTTTTTTTGTGATTGAGTCCAATTTTTTAGACCGGATTCATTGAGTTTTTTAGGAGAAGATATATCAATTCCACGTGATATACGTTCATAATTATTTTTTTCGAATACTATACTTCTTGGTAAAAATTCCCTAAAAAATGAAAATTCAACAATTATTCAATGCGATGCTTTTCATTCGAAGTCTGAAGTCTCAAAATTTGAATCCTGATGGATTACACAAAATTCTCAAATCCCGTTTTCAATTCTTGCACTTAATTTTGGTCCTCATTGTCCGTATAACACACCTGTCCATTTTTTTAAACTTTATGTTCTTTGCTCTGTTTTTGTCCATAAAGCCTCAATCTCATAATTTCTTGTCTTCACCATTCAAGCATAATACAAAATAAAAATAAAAAACTATAAACAAATAAGATAAAAACTATTTATAGATTTTCCCTGAGAGTACATTTATAAACAACTATTGGTGCATTAAAAATCAGCTTGAAGAAGCAGCTGAAAATCTAGTCAGCTAAGGAGTTTTCTGATTTTTGGCACATTTTCCCAATCCGTTGCGTATGAATGACTCTCCAACTATACGTAAAGAACTGGTGGTGCATAAAATTATGAGTATTTTTTTGTCTCTGACTGACATACTAGAAATGTTCAATGTTTGTTTTTTTGTTCAAAAAAATTGTTCAGACACATTAATCAGGTCTGAATCGGGTAACTATAGATACGGACTGTATGGAACGGGTCAAAGACCTGAAGCGTAATAGGCGGAGTATCGCTTGGTCAATCTTCCTCACTCTTGTAGGGGTTCAGAACAAGTTGATGTCATAATCCAATCACTATCAAACTCCCGTCTGATCTTTTGACTTTTTTTATTTTCTAACTCAATTTTTGTTCTTTGTTCAACATGTATAACTACTTCTACATGTACCTCTTTCTCCCTTGTACATTGTTTTTTGTTTTTCCCAAAGTGCAATTCATAATTAATACATATGTCTATATTATAAGAAGAAGTAGTTCGTTTTATTTTTTCCGGTAAGATTCAAAAGTAAGGAAATTGAAAAGCATAAATAACGAGCAAGTTCGTTTTGTTTATAGATAGAAAATAATAAAGCTACGAAGTGAAAAAATAACAGGTCAAATGGATAAAAAGATGCCTTGATATCAAATATATGCCATGTTTCGTTCCAACATTTGCTATTCGAGCCGGATCAAGTTCTCCGATTGAAATATGGTTTCTTTTTTTTTCGTAAATTAACCTGATTTCTTTGAGAACAGTCAGTTCTATCCTGTGTGGCTCTTTTTTTCTAAATCTTGATCTTTTGCTCCGAAATAAATAATACGATTTCATGTGTTCTAGTAATTCTCAAGAACATATTCATAAATCAAGTTTAATGTGTCACATGAAATGTCAAGGATTGATATTTCTCAAATTGATGTATTTGTTCATGTATTTTCAGCGGTACATGTCAGTTTCAGTTAATCATAACAACTGGATGAAAAAAAAACAGTAAATCGGTGATATAACAATTTAAAATCGGGGATGGATCATCGAAAAATTTTGTGTATCAAAATTTCTAGGATTAGACATTTCCGTTTCGGTCCGATTCTTGGGTCCAGTTCAGGAGAGTTATTTGGAATAATCAGAATACCAACTTCCAGTGCATATTTTCACAGGGATCATCATTGAACTACTTTTTCGCAAATCACTTAAAAATGAAACCATTAAGAATTAAGCGACCTTATAAACGTAGAGACCAACATTTTAATAATGAACTTTGTGTCTAGAGCTCTAAAAATAGAAAAGTATACTTATTCAGAGAATCTTTTTTCTTTTTTTTTCTTTATAAAATAAAAATTTCCATGAAGCCTTCCCAACCCACTCTTCGAGACCTTTTCTTTATTAACCTCAATAATATGTACATACATATAAATCTCAAAGATCGTCACTTCCTCAGAAAATATACATAACAATCATCAAGAGATTAGTTATCCATTGACACACTTTTGTTTGTTTTTGTCTTCTGACAAATACATCTTTCCATAAATATCTGATATATTTTCCCATGAACTTTTTTTTTTTCAAAATCTCATCCCATTTTGGTAGATTTCTTTAATTTTCACAAAGCAAAGAAAAATAGAGAAGAATCACGCAAATCCTTCGAAGCTCCGCCCCATTTTTATTTTTTCCTTTCTTCATTTATTTTTGTGTTCATATTTTTCAAATACTTTATTTATGAGTTTTTTCTTTTATTCTTCTTTTAAATATACAAATTCTTTGACTCATGGATGAAATCGAAAATTTTCGGATGGATTAAAATTCAATTTATTTTTAAGGATTCTACTAGGATTTATGGAATGGGATACGATATTTTTATGGTGTATATTTTCATTTTTTTGGCAGTAGTACATTCATTTTTTAGTTCAAAAAAGGCCAGGCCTCTCTTATTCCAAAGAACAACATTTTGAACCCACGAGAGAGTCGCCACTTCAAAAATCTTCACTTGTCTGTTTTTTTGTGTTGTTATTAATTAGCCATTCTGACACACTTGGTTCAAATTCTTAGAACACAACTTTTTCAATTTTTGTTAAATCTTGTATGGCTTCGAAATATTCATCTCATCTGAAGCCATTTTTGGTCTTGTTTGTTTACCGAGGGTTCTCATTAAATGTCACCGAAAAAATATTTTGTTTTTTTCTTCTATTTTTTCATGAAAACTGAAACCCTGAAGAACGCTCGATTCACAAAAGTTCAGCTTGGGAAGAAGAAGAACGGAATTGAGCAAACAAATATTATTCTTTTTTTCATAGTCTGGAATGTTTTGGGTGGAAAATTGTTTTTTGTCTGGTTTTTCAGCATTTTGAAGACCTCTCAAAAATGGGTTCTAAAACTCGATTTCGACTCGATTAGGGTAATATTTTGAAAATAGGAAGTATTTGTTTGAGACGAGAAAAATCTAGTTTTTGAGAAAAATATTTTATTCATTTGAAACTTGAAAACAACGAACAACGAGATGGTTTTTTTTTTGAAAAAGAATATTATCAATGAAGTCTGTGTCAGTTTTCAAATCTGATCAGTTTTTGCTAAATTCTCCTGTGAAGCTAAAAAATCAGAACCAAAAATCAATACCTCCGAATTTTGAAATCAAATCAAAAGGTAACCTAAAATTGTACCAAAAATTAAATGGTTGACTGCTTGTTCTAGATGTTCTTCAACACCTCAGGACATCATTTTTGTGGTTTCAAGATTGAAAAAACTGAAAAACAAGTACGGGATATTGATCAGCTAAAAAAATTCTCGTTTGAAAATTTTTCTGGTAGCCGAGAAGGCTTCCTGGTCAATCATTTTTTTTCGATCCCGAAACCATCCAAACATCCTGAAAAAGAAAAGGTGTCAGAGAACCTTGTCCCATTCATATTGATCGAGATCCGTCAGTTTACCGTTTTTTAGTGTTTCATAGTAATTATCAATAGAGCGCGTGTTACCGAATATATTTTAACTCGTACGTTCATAACTATCAAACCTGATTTCCACACCAATCACACCATCATAACATGTCCGAAAAATATGTATATTTTTTTTCCGAAAATGGGAGGAAATAGACTAACTTTGTTGTATGTATCTGTTAGTTTCTCTTCAACATATTCCCTATTTTGACTAGTTGCCCTTTTCCATTTCCTCTTTCATTTCAGATGCAGCTGACAGGATGGCCAGAATATTTTGCAATCGCATATCTACCTATTTTTCTAATTGGTTTTATCGGAAACTTTTTGTCACTCTACGTCTACACAACACCAAAAATGCGAAAATCGACGGTGAGAAAGGGGATTTTTGAGTTTTGAAAATAACATGAATATTTGATACCTAGTGAACATTTGAATAGAATTCACAATTCGCATGAATAATCTAAAATTTGCGTGGGTAAAACTTTTCTGGTCTGTTCACTAGAAATGGTCCGATTTTCTAAATAAGTCTGCAGAATTTGAACCGTTCTTAGAACATCTATTTTCTCGAAACAATAGTAACTCAAATTTCGCATTTCTCATAAATTTTTAATATGGTGAAACAAAAAACTGCTGACAACTCAACCAGGTTTTTTTTACAAACTTCAAAGCTCACACCTTAAGTTCCTCATTCTTTGAAGGCAATCAAACCTCCTATTGAAAGAAGATGTTGTTGAGCAGGAAGTTCGGTTCATTAAATCACATCATAGTTGGTTCATATTGAACTCAATTTCAAACAAATGAAACTCAATTCCTACTCTGCTCTTAGAGTGAACTAATTACATTTCTAAAAATAAAATGCAACTTCCGGGAAAAAACTACGGTGTAAATAATGAGATGACCGGAATATGTGTATGAATAGGATAGAAGACTACAGTAAGCTTGCGATGAAACTAGAAAACAAACCAAAACTCAATTTTTAGCAGAATCAAGTCGATTTTATGTTCAAAGAGCTTCAGGAGCTTATCACAGACAATTTTAAACGGGAAAATCGAAATTTAAGTAACTCAATAGCACCTATTACAGCTGAAATTACAGCCGGACTTAACCCAATTTTTATGAGGTTCATAATAATATTTTCTGGAGCGAACCGTAACGTATAGGAAACTTTTTTCAAATATTTTATGGAGCAGCAATGAAATCCAACGCAATCACAAATAATTCTCTTCGGAACAGGCCTAAACCAAAAAAAAACACAACCAAAATCCGGCTGACCTGAAATAGTTCGACCTTGTTCGTTTTTGAAAAAAAAAACCTAAGTTGTGTTTTTAAGTTATTCATTTCCTTTTTCTGAATACCACGTCGACATCCAGTTCAATTTATATCGTATGGTTTCATACGTTTGAATTGAGCCATCACCAAAAATTTCCGATAGAGACCTATGTCATTAGATAGATTTTGGGAAGCTGATCAAAATCCTGTATTTGTTCTACATTTTTCTCAATTTTTTTAAATGAAAAAAAAAATCTCCAATTTTCAACATTGTTCCTAGAGTTCAAAAAGATCTAGAAATTCTCGGCTAATTTCCAAACCATTTCTTCCGTCATTCTCCTTTTTCTCGTGAACTTGTCATTTCCAGACAGAGGAAGATCTAATTCGAAACAAATTTGCTAAATTTGTTTTGTGGGTCATTAATTATTCTGACAAACTTGGCTTGATGAGTTGTTAAATTTGTGTCTATTGAGGGAGAAGAAAAAGTGCATTTCATGTGAAAAGAAATAAGATTTTCGAGTTGTTGACTTGAATAATATAACAGATAAACAGGAGCGCATCAGAAAACATAACCCAAATCATTGCAAAAAAAAGAAAAACTATGGAAAATCGAACTGGTGAAAATAATTGAAATTGTTTTTTTCAGGTAGCATTCCTTCTCTACTCACTATCAATATCGGATATATTTGTTCTCGCATTTGCACTTCCACTTTATAGTATTTCCCATTTACCATGGTCAGTTTTTGGAAAAAACTTCGAGATAGAAACGGGTCACCTGAATCGGACCTGGACCGGTGAGAAATCGGATGTGGATATTTTTCTGAATCGAGCCAGAAGAAAGGTCATGAAACTTCGGAGAACTGTGGAGTTGATCCAAAACTAGGTCCATTTTATATAAAACTGATTTCATGTCCAAATTTGATCAGTCCAGTCCGATCCAGGTAGTCCGTTTCATATCCGGTAATATCCTAGTTAATGAGGTCCAAAAAAATATACGGGTCCTAAAATGATACAGGGGTCCCAGAAAAAATACAACTGTCCCATAAATAAAATACATGGGGGTAAATAATTTGGGTCTTCGCGTTATTTTGGGACCGTCTTAAGATCTCCTTATATATATAATACTATAGAAAAAATAGGCCAAGGTCCCTTAGTTTAATATCCTTTTATATGATCCACCTGAATCCCAATTTTTTTTAAATCAAAAACCAGGAAACTCAATATTTTTCAGGGATGATCCAGCAAACCCACACTCAGTTCGTCGAAATCTTCTATTTATTTCGATGAAATTCTTTTATCCTTTATGTATGATTGCCAAAACTGTTAGTTTATATATTATGGTTCTGATTACCGTTGAAAGATGGATTGCTGTATGTCGACCTCTTCAGGTAATCTAGATAGATCTTGGAACTGAAAAAAAGTCTAAACTGTTTTTCTATAGGTTCATTATCTATGTACATTCCGGAATTCAGTGAAAGCAGTTTTATTCATCTGCGTCTTTTCATTTTTCCTGAATGTTTCAAAGTTTTGGGAGTATGATCTGATATATATTAGTCAATATGGATATTTTATCGCGCCTGGTTTATTGGATTCTGGAAAACATTGGTGGTATTTCATGATTTATTTTATTGTGATATCAGTTGTTTTTGATTATTTGCTTCCTTTCGTGATAATGTTCATTGCAAATATGAAAGTTATCAATGAACTGAGGCGGAGCAGAAAAGAACGGCTTCTTCTTACAACTTCGGTAATACTTTCAACCCTAAATGCATCTTCATTTATTGATTTTTCAGCAACTTAAAGATCAAAATACAACCGTTATGCTGCTTATGGTTACAATCCTCTTTGCATTATGTCACTTCTTTGGAATGTCTCTGAAAATCGCTGAAAGTGTTTGTGGCGATTTTTTGACGTCGAAAAGTGTGAACTTCGAAATCATTGGAGAAGTTTGTAATTTTATGATTGTTCTTCATATAGCTACCACATTTTTTATTTATTATATTTTTTCGGCGAGATTTCGAATGATTATTCAGAATCTCTTCAAGAAAAGACGAAATAATTCAAGATCTCGGAAGTATCTTACTTCAACGTTTACTACGAATCTGATGACAAAAACATCTCCTTTGTGAGAAAAAAATTGTGATATATTTTTTACGGTTTTCTTTTTACTGGTAATAAATTATTTAAAGAGATTATTATAACGTGTGAAAGAAATAAGACGTGTAGAAACATGAAAAGGCTTGTGAAAAACGTAAATATACTTGATGAAACGTGAAAAAATGAGAAACAAATCTTGAATAAAAAGTTAGAGCGTGACTAAAATTGTTCAAGAATTGTGAAAAATACGTGCAAAATCAAGTTGGAACCGAATTTATTTGTTGTTCTGTTTCGTTGTTCTATACTTATCCTTCAAAAAATACTACCATGAATGCCTGTTATTTATGAGGTTGAGAGGAGATTGAGAAAAAAATCAATCGAGGTTATTCTCACGTGACCATTATTTTGAATGTTTCCTCCAAAATGGTTTCAATTGTGAAATTAATTTTCAAAAAACCCGCTGGGAGTTTTCCTGGTAACACAACCATTAATCAAATTCGCAACAAATCAACAATATTTCTTTTTTCATTAATGAACAGATTCATGTTTATATGGCTCAAACATCTTCGAAATGACAATAGCCTCCATGCAATTGCCCATAATTGCCAAAGTGTTGACAAATGGCCCGAAATGCTGAAAAATGTGATTCAAATTGAAACTGAGTATTAGAATGAATTCTCACCAAAAACAAATTTTGGAATAGTTGAAATCTTGTGATTGCAAATGGCACAGCATTCAAAAGTGTGGAGATGAACATGGTGAACACCAACCAATAATCACTCTTTAAAGTAGTATGCTAACAAGGTAGGTTCGCGAGCTGTTACTTTCAACTTTTTCTCAAAATTTGTACACCTATAGAATTTGACCTCCTGATCATCATGGTGTATTTTTTATCCACCGGAAATTTTCGTGAAAAAAGTTATGAATTTTTGAACATTTTCCCATTACAATTCATAACGGCTATAAAATAAGGGCATCACAGGGAATAAATGAATTTGTACTCACGTGAACATTTTTCAATGGTAAATTCCTCATTTTTTCCCTCGAAAATGGTAATGAAATAACTTTGATCTTTCATAACTTTTTTTCCCAAAATTTTCCGGCGGATAAAAAATATAGCATGATGATCAGGAGGCAGAACTCTATAAGTATACAAATTTTGAGAAAAAGTTGAAAGTAACAGTTCGCGAACTTCCCTTGTAAGTCAACTGAATAGTTAGAAATATAACTTACTTTTAAAATGCGACGTTCGTGTTTATTCGCTTCACAGAAACAAATGACAATAGCGTAGAGAAGAGTAGTAACCATCATACATGAGAAGAACACAGAACGATTCATACTCCAGTAAGCGAAGAAACATGGGCTCAGCATACATCCCAGTGTTGAACATCCAACATGAGCCACAAACTCAGGAGGGCAGAATAGTAGTAAGAATAACAGGTCGAGAGCTCCGAAAAACGCTGATATTCCAAAAACTGAAGTGCAAACCGATTTGATGGACACATATGTATGATCGGATAATAAAGCAAATATCCGGAGAAATACCAAACAGATGGATAGGGTTATTCTGAGAGGCCAAAGAAATACCATAGGTAGACTAGAATAGATCACATAATATGTTGTAGATGCTGTTACTTTTCCGGGGTCCAAGGTTTTCAACAAAATAACAGTGAGATATAATACAAGGGCCAGGGCTAGGAATATATCTAGAACAGTTCGACAATAAAGTAATATCAGTTCGAGGCGGTGTTTTAGAAGGTGTTTGTTGGTCTTGCTGAATGTCAGGAAATTGATACAAATTACAAGAATACATAAGGTTAGACAGACAAGAGAAACCAGAAGAGGAATCGTCATTTTTGAGTTGTGATGGTTTGATGCTTGGGAATATGATAGTGTTGTTTTGTCTAATTTTATAGAGTGCCGACATGTTTTCGTCACTTTCTCAAATTTCAAATTTTGAGGAAAAAATAGTTCGAAACAAGGATTTAGTTGTTTCTCATAGAAACTTGTAGAAACTGACTTCGAATTGAATATTTTTTGAGCTCAAGTAACATTAAAATTTAACGTAGCCTTTTTTTAATCACGAAAACGCTAAAAACCCCTTTTTGAGGTACATACATCACAAGAAGCACATTTTTCATGTTCGGATCAAAGAAGATCTCTATTCCTAGAAACAGGAATCCTATGTAGTTAGAAAAATGTTGATTTTGTAGGCTTTGGATGCAAGAGTTTGCACACTTCCGAACCAACTTCAAACGATTTTAAGAAAGTTTTTATGGTAATTATCTTTTCGAATTTCGATCCTGAAAAATCTTACTACATATGAAAACTACACTATATTTTCATTATTTTTGATTGTTTTCGAGTGAAAACAGTTTGTTCATCGTAAGTATGTGAAAAGTTACGTGTGTAACCGTATATTTTATTACGATATCGAGAAAACAGTTGTCTCAGGTTTTAAATGTGATATTTTTACAAAAAAAATCCAGGATTTCAAAAGACATAATTCTAAATGTGGACTTCGTATAACTCAATAATCATTATCAAGATTTGATTTTTTCATTCCGATTTACATAGAAAATTCGAGGATCTCAGTACTTCTGCTTAAGGTTTACCGTTTTAAAACAAGGAGTACCTCAATTTCATTTTATCGCGCTTGGTCTATCCATAATTCTATTTTATTACATACATACATACAATCCGGTATCACTATACTAGCATAGAACAAGTCAATTTTGTTCAGAGGTTTGTGGAACATTTTGGAATTCTTTTTTGGTGTCTTTTAACACAAAAGCTGATTCATTTCGGAATAACAAACCAACATCCTCAGAACACTTTGTTTTCAACTCAAAAATTTTGACAGCAACCAGGAAGTTCGACAAAAAGTGATTGATTAAAATTTTTCAGTTCGAGTCGTATATGTTCCTTTTTTTATTCCTATTTCTCAAGAACAATAATTCATAAAATTTGTGAACACATTTATTACAAAGCTTATAAACAGCAAAATAAATACAGTTAATATAATCAACCGAGATCACTATGTACAAAAAATACAAAATGTTTTACCATTTACCAATAGATTTGATATTGTTCTTTGGCTTGTACTGGTGGTGGGATTGGTGTATTCAATGGTGTAACAAGAATCGATGCCAGCTTGGATAATTGACTCGATTTCTCAACCTGTTCCATATCTTGAACAAGTCTATCAGCAACTACTGAATCTTCCTCGCTGAGCACTGTGAATCCCATGGATCGAAGGAGTCCATTAGTCTCATCGATGGCTGTTTGCGATGTTTTTGAGTTAATGAACATCTGAAACAATGAGCATTGTTTATTGTTATTGGTATTGTTATTCAGCCAATTTACACTTCAAGAAGGTGTAAAGAGCACTTTCTATGGTGTGCGTTTTTTATCCCACAGGCGGCTCCTCCCACTTACCATGAAAAAAAACTGTATATAAGGTGAACTTATTTGGAACTATTTATTATTCTTATCTAAACGGTTTTGTTCTACGTATTTTTTTTTGTACTTTTTAATATTCCCCAAGATTTCCCACTTTCCTGATTGCTCTCTCTTAGTCATACGGTATATAGTTCAAAATCTGATATGACTAGAGATGCACTCAGCGAAGTGGATAGGTCTCTCTTTGCTTTTTTTGGTAAATATCTTACCTTTACTGTTTTGGTGTCCTGGATTGGGCTGTAAATCTTGACAGAGACATGGTTTTTGTGAATTGGTGACTTTTCGTTCAATGAAATGATGGTGGCGTTTGGCACAGTTTTTGCGGTATGAGTAAGAAGGGCAGATTCATCGGCTGAAAATAAATTATTCGTGAGTTGAATAAGGCTGGACATGGTACGATGAAAAGTTCACCAGAAATGGATGTTTCTGGAATATGCCAGCGGACCCTAAAAACTCCAAAAAAATGAACCTGGTCCTATTTTCATAAAACGGAACTAAAATCAGACCAAAACGAAATTTGCTGAAACTACTTCGGATGATCATTCAAATTCTGATTGATCCAAAATTGAGCCCATATTGTTTGTTTGTTTCAGAAAAGTCTGAAAGTAGAACCAAGTTCGTTTTTCTGACCGGTCACATTTCACAGAACTCTTTGTGTGATTGGATCCGTTTTCGGAACATCCACTTCAGGTCTCATTCGGATGGTTCATTTCTCGAACCGCCGATGATCTAGCTTTGAAAAATGTCCTCACCTTGACAGGCATCAATGATTTGATCGGCTTCTTCAACCTTCGACAAATCTGTCAAAACATTGATCTTCTTAAAATTCTTATCAGCCAAGTTAATTTGTTGCTTCAAATCATCAACAAATTCAAATGGAATTTTCTTCTCAGAGTCTTCTTGAAGAATCGATCTAATAACTGGTGATTCGAACTTCTTGGCGTTGACCTTAGAACTTGGAGCAACCATTGATACACGGCGTCCAGCAGCGACCACTGAATACAAATTATGAATATGGGATAAAAAAAAAAAAACTTACAAAGTCCAGCAATTGTTTCAGCAACAATTCCACTTCCAACAACAATCGACGACATTTTTTTCTGCAATTTGTTAGTTTTTTTTTGTGTTTCGTCCGACAAAAAAGGAAGCTGTCACGAGGAGTGGCTCAGTTTCTAATTAAATCGAGTGCAACTGAAAGAGATAACAACAAAAAGAAAGTGGCAAAGTGGAAAACAAGAAGTACAGACAACAAGCAGATTGAGTTTATATATAAAGAACCTCCCCCTTCCCGACACAAATATATCAGCTGTTTGTTGTCGGTACTCTCTTCAATTTCAATGCTATTTCATCCTTTAGTTGTCTATGTCTGTTGAATAGAAAAGTGGAAGAAGGAACATGTGAACAACACGAGAACCTTTTTCTGTATATTTTGTCGTTTAGATGATTTTGCAGAAAAAAAAAACGATGAAACGTGGTTGTTTGGTAGTAAGAATAAGGTTAACGATATCAATGAGAAGGATGTAATAGTTGTTCAATAAATCATAGAAAAAACTGGCAGTATGGGGAAAAACAAAGGGGAATCCTTGATCACTGTCATGTGTCTGTTAATAAGCGGGCAGTTGCATCGTAATTACCGGAGTGTCGTTGGTAACTCTTGGTCTTTGTTTTTGAATCGAAGCAACTGTTCTGGTTTCAGTTCGATTGGTACTATCAATCATAGAAATCGACAGATTGGCCGAAAAAAACAGATTGTTTTGGGAAAAATATATGATTTGATATTTTTTTGATACAATAATTATCAGGTTGGTCCTGAATTCAGCACCTGAAAATGACCGGTCCTTTCATGGGCTGGATTCATGTGAATCGGGTCCGGTTTTGGGCTGGAAACCATCCAGGCATTTTTTGGGTTAGGATCCAATTCAGGATCTACGTGTATATCAACTTTGAACCAGAAAAAGGAAGTTTTTCTCAAAAGATTAAAATACAAAATAACCATTTTTTTTTTCTCGTATGTGATACTTTGTACCTTTTGTTTCGAGATAACATCAGGAAACCCTCTGTCTTTTCTTTTTTTTTTCCGATAACATTTTATTGACAAACTCAAAGAGAAAAAGATGAAGAACTCAGTTCACCAATAAACAAATAAACAAAAATGCGGGCAAAAATTGTAAAGTCAACAGCAAAAAAACTCTAGAGAACACTCGAACGTTCTGTGTGGTCATTTGAAATCGAAGAACATCCATCCACCACATGATTTTTTTAGTTGTTTTACACCTCAAAGAATACTACAAAAATATGACTGGACGATTTTTGAGTTGGAAATTTTTTTTGTTCTTTTGTTTCAATTTTAAGTTCAGTGGAGGAAAAAATAAAAAAAATGATCGTGGATGAAGTTATCCAGTGTTCAACTTTAACCAGAATTGGTTGAACTTCAACACGGAACTAATCATCTGAATACTTCACGAAAAAAAAATTCACATTTTTATCTCAAACTATCATGTCATTTGATAGATTTTTTGGACCTTGATCAATATCCCGTATTTCGTTATTACGTTTTTTTGTTCAACAGTGCTCGAAAATCTGCCTCAAAGTTTCAAAATAATTTTTGTGAAAGTTTCAAAAGAAGCAACTTCGAGATGAATAATTAGGGTAATAAAAAAGAAAGGTAAGAGTGCTCAAAAACTATTCAGGGATTTTTGTTATGTGAAGCCAAGTCCCCATGAAGCATGATTGCCAGTATAATATTTCTGTTTTTGATGCGTTTTAATGTAAACTTTGGAACTGATTTTTGAGCCTAATGAATAGAGAAATGCAAAAATGAAGTAAGGGATGTTAATGAGCGCCAAAACTTATAAAATATTATTTAGCTCATCTCAGAAGGATTCTTTGTAATTTTCTTTCAGATTTGTTTGATTTTTATCGAGGAAAATTACAATACACAGTTCATCATCCAAGTTTATGTTCATACCGTCTTTCTATCCACTTCCTTTGAAAAATCAAAACCTCCATCATCTCGCGAATTCAAAAAACCAAATTGTTCAAAAAATCGCATTTTTATCATATAACTATTACCAAACACGTGTTCATCAACCAAAAATAATTTTTATCAATAAATATTACATTTTGCAACTGATAGCATTTTTGTACAGAAAAAAAACAAGAAAACGCTCCGAACAAAAATTAATATAGTCGTTGTTCTTCCCCCATAATTCTTTTAACGATCATGTTTTTGCCACATTAGTCAATTAACTTTAAGAAGCAGCGATGGATGGGGCACCGAAACATATATTGCATAGTATATTATTTTCTCTGTTGAATTTGAATTCGAACATTTCTGGAAAAAAGGAGATCTTCGGTTAATTGTATAAATTGATACTTTTAATTATTTTTCGATACTCGGATACAACAAGAATTTGAATCAAGCTATCGATAGCTGGATAGAAAACAAACAGTGGGTTAATGAGACCACAATTCAAGGTAATCTCCAAATCTAGGTATGGGATAAGTATCATAAAGAAAACTGGTAAATACATTGTCAACGCCGGAGCAATTATCTGTAACATAGTTAGAAAACCTTATGAAACAGTGTGAATAAATGAACCTGAAGAAGTAGAGAATGAAAAAGTTGTTTTTGTAAAGTTTTGGTGGTCGTAGACATTGCAATAGTTTTTGTTAGGATAGAATGGATTCGAATCGCATAACCAATTGAGATCATATGAGGAATTGCTATTATTAGAACTAATGATATTGTACACGATAGACACTTTAGAGGAACCTTGTTATCTGGACCCTATAAATGAAATTAAAAACACAACCTGGTAGAAAAAAAGGAACATACATAAAACACATTCATGAATGCTGGGATTCGTTCAATATCACAGTTGTAGCTCCCTATCATTGTATCGTTTAAATAAGTTTTTGAATGATTATCGTCTGTTGCTAATATTTTGAGAACTAGAACACCGAGGATACAAAATACTAAATTGAATATCGTCCACCAAACAGCAGGGAATTTCTCTTCGCGTTGATCATATGATATACTGTAAAGATGAGTTGTTATACATTTTGAAAAGAAGTTCTTTCAAAGCTGAGATGGACTCTGGCCTAAACATGGCCTCAGCCGGATTAATGTTCAAAAAGTCATGGCTGGTCTAGGCCATCAGCTTTTTTTCTATCTCAATCTTGCTTTAGAGACAGATTATCTTTTCAAACTGGCCTCAGGTGTGAACTTTTGGCTTTTTTGTTGTTTAATTTTTCATTATTTTTCAATGAAAAAGTTCACGATTATATTCTTGTCTGGTTTTATGAGACAGTTTTTGAAAAATGAAAAAAATTTCAGAATGAACAAAAATATTCGCTGATTCTTTGAATCCATGTTGACTCTTTCTAGGTGACCCACCTTGGACCATTCCTGAAGAAGCTTCTTCCCTAGGGCCAGGGCCTTTTAGTAGGTTTTCTCACCTGTGAATTACTGTGTATCTGAAGTGAAACATAACTGTCAAAAATGTTCCGGAAAATGTGAACATTATCGAATAAAACAATATGAGCATTTTTACATCTTCCTTATCCATGAATTCGATTTCTTCCAGTGTGAAAAATACTAATCCGTGATTGAAAATATGAAAAAATGGGCGAACAATGATATTTAGAGTGGTGAAAACTATTCCAACGAATGCAAACGTTAAGATAAGTATTTTATAACATTTCACAATTCGTTTAACTTTGAACATTGTTAGATAGATGAGGAATGTATTGATTGAGATGGTAACTGAATAGGTGTAATTCGATAATTTTTTAGTTAGAATATAATCATCGATTGAAGTCATTGCAAATAGAATAACGGAATAACAATAAAATAGAAGGCTGAGCTAGACAATAATCCCTCGAGGTTATCGACCCACAAAAACTGATCGCCATAATGAACCAAAAAGTTACACTATCTAATATTTTTTTTTACATATTTGCCTTTCAGCTGCTCGCTAAGCAGGCTCGTAAGCTAGAGCCCGCTCGCACAAACGAGCAGGCTCGCGAGCTCGGTTAACGAGCAGATCGTTTTTGAGCTGCTCACTTTTTGAGCTCGATGAGCTGCTCGTTTGGGGTTTTCGCTTAGAATTTTGAGATTTTTATTAAACGAGTTAAATTTTGGGATTGTGTAAGGAGACCCTTGGGGAGTATCTGATTTTCAGTTCCAGAAGACATTTTCAGCCAGTTTTGACTGAAAATATGTCGAAAAATGAAAATTTCACTAATGATTCCAAATTTTGAGGGTGTGTAGAGGGATCGTTGAGCCTAAATGTTTGATTTTACCTAAACATTTGATTTTCAGCTCCAGATCATGTTTTGGCTGAAAATATGAAAAAAAAAGAACATACTCAAAGTTCGGACAAATTTTTGATTTTTTTCATTTTTCGACCTATTTTCAGTCAAAACTGGCTGAAAATGTCATCTGGAACTGAAAATCAGGTACTCCCCAATGGTCTCCTTACACAATCCCAAAATTTAACTTTTTTAATAAAAATCTCCAAATTCTGAGCGAAAAGCCCAAACGAGCAGCTCATCGAGCTCAAAAAGTGAGCAGCTCAAAAACGAGCTGCTCGTTTAGCCGAGCTCGCGAGCCTGCTCGTTTGTGTAAGCAGCTCCTTTTCGAGCAGCTCATAGCAGCTCGAAAACGAGCTTTATTCGTGACATTTTTGAGAGACGCCAAATTCCATTCTGCGTCTTCAAAGGAAGTCTTTCTCTTCAAGTTGCAGTCTTCAAAATGAAAAAATCGAAAGAATAAATTTTTTCAAAAGTTAATAAAAGTACTTTTTAAAATAATATGCCGCGTGTTGACACTGCATACACTTTGAGGCACAATTACGACAAAACGGAATTAAACGCGGCAAAAAATAATTCATTTCCGAATTTAAAAATAATATTTTTTCTTTTTATTCCGAAATTTTTTGTCGAAAATGAAATGTTAATTTTTTGAGAATTGGAAGAGTGGGTATTTAGGTGATGAAATTCAGTTTGATGTAAAAAAAATATAGGGTCATTTAAAGTGATTGATTTCCTTCTTCAATTAGGCATTTCGTGTATTGTCAATGGAGAATTGTGATCAGCCAACTCTTTCTTTCAATTGGTTTTCAACCAGCATATCAGAAGTATTAACATTATGAGACAACCAAATATGACTTTTGATGTTTGAAATGAATCAATGTATATTCTGATATTTCGTGGTAATTTTGGATGTTATTCCCAGTTGGGATTAATTATACTACAATAAGAAGAACCTGAAAACAAGTTATCAGTTATTTTGATAATCGGAACTTATCAACTTAATAAGTGAAAACAACCATCCAGACAAAAAATGAAATAAAAAACATGAATGATTCGAAATGTGACAGAATCATAATATTGAAATGAATGATCAAATAGTTAAGGTGGACTTTACTTTTTGTGAAGGGATCAACTGCATGGTAAATTCTGAGCAAATTTTTTGTGAAAAGTACGGAATTTTTTGGCTGAGAGTTCTCTATATTCAAATATTTTCTAACCACGTATAGTTACTCATATATTTTTTTGAAAACCACATTGATGAATGTTTTTGCACGTCATACTCATAATCAGAAAAAAGTTCATGTGAAAAAACTAATTATTTTTTCTCATATATTTTTTCACTCAATCATTCTTATCTTCTTGTCTGAAAATGATAGCCTATCAAATATTCAGTCACTCTGTTGGATTGATTGGAATTGTGTTGAATATTGTGCTTTTGTATTTTGCTATATGTAAATCACCTTCTGGGATTAAAACATATTCAATTGTGATAATTAATTTGGCTTTTACCGATTTGATGGCTTCATTTTGCACCATTTTTATGGAAGCAAGAATGATTGAGATGGCGAATTCTACAGTGATTGTGAGTTATGGAATATGCACTGATGTTGGAGCACAATGGTGTTTCTATGGATATGTGTTGACACTTCACCTATTTTTACATTCACAATTTATATTATTATATTCTTTTTGTTATCGGTTATATAGTTTGAAGTATGGCACATTGTCGAAACGAAATGTGATCTTGGGCCTGATTATAATCTATATCCCATCGGTAATTCAGTTCATTTCTTTCTCATTTACCATTGGAGACCCAAAATATCTTCTCCAACTGTTATTTGAAACCTTTCCTCAATATCGATCAAGTATTGACTTGAAAATGGTGACTGGTATCGATGATCTTCAAAGTGTTGGGACAATACTTGGAGCTATGATAATGACTATTTCTCCTGTTTTCATATACCCTTCAGTTATCCTTATTCGTCGTAAAATAATAGCAACTCTCAATGAAAACTCGAAATACTTGAGACACGAGACTAAACTGCTACATCGACAACTTCTCAAAATTCTCACTTTTCAATCATTTTTACCATTGATTCTTGTTTTTGGACTTATAATTTATTCAGTGGAGAAACTTGGATTGTGCATTCATCCCTTTTTTGAGTGCGCAGTTATTGGAACTTTTGAGATACTTCCAATGATATCTCCAATTATTTATTTGTATTATGTGACTCCTTATCATCGAGCAATTATGATGGTATTTGGGTTCGACGTAGCGAAGCAATCTACAGAAATGACAACACAAACTGTTCAGAAATCTTCTCTAGTCAGTGTGTCATGAAAATCAAATTATTCTTCGAAATAAATAATTTTTCGCTGACTCAAGACTCATTTTCTTGATCTCTGTAAAAAAAATGTGTAGATTTTTGTTATTACATTCATTTTGTTATCTTGTCTTGCCAAAAACTATTTCCCATTCATCAGATTTTGTCTTACAAGGGAGGTTCGCGAACTGTTACTTTCAACTTTTTCTAAAAATTTGTACACTTATAGAGTTTGACCTCCTGATCATCATGGTATAATTTATATCCGCCGGAAATTTTTGTGAAAAATGTTATGAATTTTTTAACATTTTCCCATTACAGTTTATATCTGTTATAAAATAATAACAGAACAGTAAATAAATGATTTTGTACTCACGTGAACATTTTTCAAAGGTAAATGCCTCATTTTTTCCTTCGAAAATGGTCATGAAAAAACGTTGATCTTTCATAACTTTATTCACAAAACTTTCCGGCGGATAAAAAATATAGCATGATGATCAGGAGGCAGAACTTAATAAGTATGCAAATTTTGAGAAAAAGTTGAAAGTAATAGCTCGCGAACCTCCCTTGTTAATCAAAATGTAGTATGTGCAAGTTGCGCGTATCTGACAACGGAAGGTCGCCAAGCGTGGTTATTGGAATTTTTTGATATTTGGCCAGTCCATAGGTATGGGTCTGAAAAGTATACTCCTAAATTCCTAAGTCCCACAACTCGCTAGAAAAAAAGTTACGGTACCTCAAACTTCTTTTTTCAACACAAAAATGCGTATATTTCTCTCCTATCTCTCACGTTTATTTTTAGAAATAAACTAACACTAATTTGTGTGTGATTTTCATATTTTAATACACAGTAAAAGAAGTTTGAGGTACCGTAACTTTTTTTTTGCGAGTTGTGGGACTTAGGATTTTTGGAGTATACATTTGGGACCTATATCTATCGACTGACCAAATATAAAAAAAATTCCAATAACCACGCTTGGCGACCTTCCCTTGTGAGAGGGCCTGATGATGTACATTGTATGGGTTCGGGAAAGTAAGAAGGCCGAGACATTGTCAGAGTTCAAAGTTGGCCCTGTGTTTCAGGGCCGGCTGAGATCAGAATAACGACAGACTCAATTGCTTTCGAATCAAATTTAGAATCAGGCCCGATTTGTTAAAAACCCGGGATTGTTTTCTAAAAGTATTTGAACTTTTTCTGACTTTTTCATTTGTATCAAATTCCAAAGGCCCAATTTCATTGGACTTGGAATCAGATGTTCATGGCCAATTTATTGGAGTCAGTATAGAATATTGAGGCCTGATTTCCTTAGTTCTGCTATTGAACATTTCAGTCCCGATAACGAATAATTAGGCCTGATTCTGAGGTTCCAGGACGTTCTTTAAACTTAAAAATGATACTGGTTTGATAGGCCCCCATTTGCACCTCATCAGACCTTTCAATTTTGAAGACAGAAAATATCATTTTGTCTAGACTTTCTTGAGAATATAAAATGTTCACGCCTGCTTCATTTCTCGTCGTCGTTAAAAAATCGTCTTTAAATTGTACTTCCCTTATTCAGACCAAAAAGTTCATGTTTTTTCTATGAAATTCATACTTTGTTTCGTTGTTAAATGCACATTGCTTATTCATCTCATTAGCAACAAAGTTTCCTTTTTTCACAAGAACTATTACCTAGAAAAGTCAAGAAAGTACGTCGTCTTTTTCTTCGAAGCGTAAAACACTAATTACTTCTCTTATAAAGAAAATTCTCATTATTTTTTTTTCTGTCTGAAAATGATAGTCTATCAAATATTCAGCTATTTTGTTGGATCTGTTGGAATTATCTTGAATGCTACTCTTTTGTATTTATCTATTTCTAAAACACCTTTTGGAATCAAAACATATTCAATTCTGATCATCAACTTAGCTATAACTGATTTAATAGCTTCATTTTGCACTATTTTTGTTGAATCACGAATTATAAAAATTGGACATACTTCAGTGGTAGTGAACTATGGATTATGTGTCAATGCTGGTATACAATGGTGTTTCTATGGATATGTTTTGACACTTCATCTGTTCTTGCACTCTCAGTTTTTGCTGCTTTATTCATTCTGCTTTCGACTATATAGTTTGAAGTATGGCACTTTGTCAAAACGAAATGTTATCATAACATTGGTTATCATCTATATCCCATCAGTCATTCAGTTCATCTCATTGTCGTTTTCAATTGGTGATACTCATATACTTTACGGCTTGTTACTCGAAGCTTTCCCTGGATATCAGTCAACAATAAGCTCACAAATGGTCACTGGTATAGTCAATCTTGAAGATATTTTGCCATCACTTGGAGCAGCGATTATGAGCTTTTGCCCACTCATTATATACATTTCAGTTATTATCATTCGTCGTAAAATTATAGCAAAACTTTATGAGAATGCAACACATTTAAGACGTGAAACTAAACTGATGCATCAACAACTTCTGAAAGTTCTAACTTTCCAAGCATTCCTACCAGTCATTCTTCTGATTGGCTTAATTCTTTATACTGTGGAGGAGGCGCGACTGTATTCACATCCGTTCATTGAATGCGCAGTGATTGCAATTTTTGAACTACTACCAGTGTTATCTCCAATCATTTATCTTTATTATGTGACTCCATATCGTCGAGCAATTATGAAATTGTGTGGTTTTAAAACTACAGAACATTCAACGGTATCTGAAACAACCATAACGTTTACCAACACATATAAATCAACCATAACTAATGTAACACAGTTTTGAAAAAATGGATGAATAAAAAATGTTGATTAAAAAAATGTAGAATAGCTCAGAATGTTGTTCTTCTTCGAAACTTCTTGTGTAACAAAGATCAAAATGGAATGATTTTCAAACAAGAAGTGTGTGATATTTTACATTTTAAAATGTCGAGAAAACTCAAACCAACAAAGAAATATGTCAACTAAAACGTCAAACTCTCAAAAACGGAGAAAAAGTATGAAAACCGCGCGTTAACATACAAAATAAGAACAATGAACTGACCGAGGTTGCCGATCGAGCAAACTTACTTAAAAGGCTTGAAAAAAATATTAAATTTTAAAAAACGTGAATGTTTTTTAATGCGTGTCTGTTTTTTCATTATGACATTTATAATTTTGGATTTTTTTTATTGGAAAACATTGGAAATTAATTAAGGTTGTAAAAAAGGGCAACTAGTGTAATCGGGCAGAGTGTGTTCGCCCGAAAACCCTGTCTCTAAAAAACCCTACCACCAGAAAACCCTATAAGCAAAAAAACCTATCACCCGAACACCCTATTACGTATATAATACAATGATTTCATAGTCGAAAATTTTTGACAAAAATATACGTTTGAATTCATTTCTGTCAAAAATGTTTCAACTATTGAATTATATTATTATATACGTGATAGGGTGTTGTGGTGGTATGGTTTTCTGGTGGTATGGTTTTAGTGCAAACGGCAATAGGGTATTCTGGCGCCCGAAAATCCTTTTTTTCCAACCTTAAAATAAATCCACATTTTTTCTGTTTCATGAGTTGGGGTTTTTAATTAAAATATTATTTTTTTTTCTATGTTTTTCATTCATGAGTCATTCCATAATCCATGTCGATTTTATTCAGTTCACGATCAACTATTCAAAATCATTCATTCATTTACTTTTTATTGTAAAAAGCACTTTGCTCGGCTCTACCCTCGATTTTGAATTTTCCGAAAATTGAACCACTGTATTTTGCCGGAACAACGATAAGATAAAAAGACGATATGGAGAGACATAATACAAATATATAATTGGAGAGCATAGTGGTATACATTGTATGAACATTAGAGTAGAGTATTCAATAAGCGGATGATGGTAAATATTCTTACTTTCGATAATAAATGCAATTACTGTGAAAACAAAAGAAATGGGTAGACATGCTTGATAAGTCAAAACCTTAATTTTTTCAGTTATGCGTATTTCAATGAGTGTTTGTTAGATTACCCTGAGTAACTGTTGATGTAGTTTTTTAGTCCCTGTTCCAAAATGTTCCCTATTTTCTTCGAGTCGTTTGATGATTCTTGATCGAATTATCATCACAGTAATAAAAATAATAATTGGAATGTAGTTAGTTTGATAAAACATAATTTTCGATTCTTGATTTTGATTGTATGATCCGCTTACAGTACTTGGTAGAACATATGTATACTCCGGGAATCTATCAATTAATAACTGATACAAATCAACAAGATCTCTTTCAGTACCGAAATAAAGAATCAATTGAACTAATGAAGGAATATAAATTACTGCGAGAAAAACCAATATTTGAACTGAATTCAAGTTTCCTCTTCTCAATATATATAATCGATAGCAAAACGAGAAAAGTAAAGAATATTGAGAATGTAGGAATAAATGCATCATTATAGCAAAACTGAAAAAGAAATGGCTGGTTTTTTTTCAAATTTCAATGGCTTACCCCGCATTGCACACACTTGGTGACATTAGAGAACATGGCCCATAATTGATACGTATTACAGCATTCACAACTGGAACAACTCTAGCTCGGATGAAAAGTGAGAAAATCGTTGCGGCCATGTCGATGATTGCAAAATTGGTTATGACCAAGGAATATTGACGGAGAGAAATGGGTGATTTCCATATTGAAACGTAGAATAGTAGACCATTGAGAACTACGGAACAAGAGCCAACAGTAAATAAGTAGATGTTGAAAAATAGTTCGAAGCTCATTACGACTGGAAAATAAAGATAAGTAAGACGAAAATGTGTAAGAACCACGTCAGAAAAAAGTATAAAAAACATTGTTCAATCAGGTGAAAAATTTATTCGGTCTTTCTTAAAGATGAACATCAAAACAATCAGAAGATCAAGAAAAAGTGTGAAAATAGGCGGTCTTTTCGCCCGGTGATTTGTTTATACTATCATTAAATGGGGATGCGAACAAGCCCTGTATGAACGGAAATTTTTTTACAAGTCTGTTTCAGAAAGGATCACTTCGGGTTTTGGGAAATGTTGCGTTTTTCAAACAATTTCTATATTTTCTTCTTTTTACCACGAAGAAAGTCAAACGTGAGAAAAATCATAATAAGTATTTGAGTTAATATAAGAAAGTACAAAAAAAAGAGATGAAGTTCGAAAAAGTATGATGTACTCTACATCCATAACAAACAAAAATAGAGCATGACTCGTAACTTCGTATTGAATGTCGAAACACTAATAACATGAAATTTGTATTGTTCTAATCATAAAAGATAAGTTGACATTCTCGAAATTTAATGTTTGTCCTATTTGAGCATTTTTTCACATTGAAAATTGTCAACCATACACAAGAAGTTAGAACAAAAATTGGGAAAATTGAGAACAAAGACTAAGAAAAAAGTTAATTTACAAAAGAAATTCCTGGGAATATTTATGAGACACTTTTTATAATTTTCAAAAATCAGTGGAACAAAAAAAATTCATATTCACTAATTCGGCTGATTCTTTTGTAAAGACACTCCCACGTCTGAATAAGTGTAGAAACATGTGAAAATCGCGAGTTGAAAATTTTCACTCTCGGAGTGGAAATTCAAAATGGCTAAAACTCGGCTCTCCGTGAACATTTCCCAAAAATTAAAAAAAAAAAAAACCATTTTTCTGCATTTTTTGATTGGCGACTTTTGCTAAGGACAGAAAATGCTTTGTTTGGTGCTCAAAAGTCAATTTTTTCATTGAAGGATGAAAAACAACTTTTGAGTTCATAGGAAAAATATTATTATGTTTGCAGTTCTCAATTAATTATTGATTATTGAGTCATTTTTCATCACAATAAAGTTTTTCGGATTATAAAAAAATAAATTCTGGAATTATAGAGCTGATCTCTCGAGGATCTTCCTCATCTCAAAGTTGCATTTGCTGTTTTTTTTTTTGTTATGTTTCACAAGGAATACAGTTTAAACTTAATGGTTTTTTCAAAACTATGATTGGTAACAAAAAAAGAAACAATATAGCTCCATGTGGTCCTCAAAGTCACCCCCCCCCCCTCTTTTTTTACAAATATGTAGTGTCTCTTATAACTCAGATTGTATTTTTTCAAACAGCAATAATGAGACGAGTTACCAGTTTAAAGAGAACCCAGATTGAGAAAAAATGAATACATTGGATTTCTGATAAGATTTCAAAAACAAGTCATAAAAAAATATAATGATTATATGCGAATAAAATATAAAGAAAAAACAGTTCAAAATTTATCGCGCACTAGGAATTAGGAAATGGGAAAATCATTTTCTATTTTTAAATACGGGACCAATTTTTCATTCGCACATTTTACGTTCATCACAGTGACATGATCAACATGCTTTTTTGAAGCTCAGTTTTGTAAACCAAATTACTTTGCTAGATTGATTAATACCGAATTTGTTGAAATTATTTTCAGTGTATCTATATTTATTCCTCTATTTCATATATTTGCATGTACTCTGACTTAATCATTTTATTCTGATTCATCATACATAAATTCAATAAATGTTCTCTCTCCAATTTTCTACCTTATGTGTATAATTAAATTTTGTGGAGAGAAAATCACATGTCTGTTTTACACATAATTGCTTGGTTCGTTGATTCTCCATATCAGCTGGTACCCAGTTGTATATTTTCAATTGGATGGATAAAGAACTTATTTTCAAGATCTACATAAATATTGCTAGCATAACTGCTATACTATTAAATTTCTTTCTACTACTCCTTGCAGTCTTCAAATCACCATCATCTCTCAAAACATACTCAATTCTCGTTATTAATTTTGCTATAACCAATCTAACGGCGTCAATTTGTCAAGATTTCACACAGTTAAGACTTATCAATGTTAATGATAGTATCATGCATGTTGCTTATGGAATGTGCTATCGTATCGGACCCAAGTTGTGTTATACTTTGTATGGGTTGTGTTGTTTTTTTTCGCATTAATACGATGTTTTCAGATACACGATAATGCTACATTCATTTTGTCACACGGAATTGTGTACTTTGTTGAGTTTCATATTCAGTTATTATACTTTGAAAAAAGGAGCACCGGAATGGAATCGGTTTTTGAAAATCCTTATTCTTTTTTATATTCCATCTTTCGTGTTACTTGTGAGTAGACAAAGGTTAGCAAAAATAGTTAACATTTCGATATAGGTAACAAGTCTCCTTGCCAGTCAACCAATTGGTAATGCATACAACGAACTTATCACCCAATATCCACACTACTCAATTGATGCCAAACAGATAACTGGTAAAATCATGTTTTCGTCGACGTTGAGCGGGTTCTCCCGAATAATGTTCACAGTATTCCCGGTACCAATTTTGTTCGGTGTTATATGCATCAAAAGAAAAATTATGAGTTTTTTGAAAAGTCAGGTTCACCATATGAGCGAAGAAACGAAAAAAATGCATGAACAATTCCTCAAGGTGAAATAAAACCAAAATTAATCAACAACAAAAAAAACATTCCAGGCTTTGACATTCAATGCTATTCTACCAGTCTTATTCGTTATTAATGGAATAGTTTTCAGTATAATCAAACAAGTCGATTATACGGAGCCTCTTCTTGAGTGCTCAAACTCGTTCATACTCTCATTGGTTTCAATAATATCACCTCTTTTCTACTTGGTATACATTGTGCCTTATCGAAAAGCTTTAATCGAATACATAATGATGCGGCCAATGATAAAGTCTATTTCAAAACAAACTCAAGAGTCACACTAATGAAACCCTGAAATTTGCATTCATAAAAGTTTTTGTTAATTGTTTTATTTTTTGATACAAAACATTTTTTTTGAAAAAAAAACATCTTCTCAATTTGGGGAAAATTCGATTTTACATATGACACAAGCTTTCTGGGTGCGTTACAGGTCTGTCTCCCAAATATGCACGATGTTCTGAACTCTGCTAATTAATAAAAATACTTTCACGTGAAATAATATGTATGTGTTGACACTGCAAACACTTTGACGCACAATTACGACAAAACGGAATTAAAGGGGGGGGTAACACCAATTTTTGAGTATAGTTTTTTTATGAATATTTCATGCTTCATTGGTATATTTTTCAATGTAATATTGCTACTATTAGCGTTTTTCAAATCTTCCCCAGCTATCAGAACATATTCAATACTTTTAATGAATTTCGCAATGTTCAACATAATATCCTCTTTTGGTCAACTTTTAACACAAACAAGATTGATAAATGTAGATAATAATGTAAGCTTAAAAATTCAGATTTTGATTTTTGAAAATTGATACTTCAGATACTCTATTATGCTACACGCATTCAGTTATGTGGAATGGTGCACTTTGCTTAGTTTCGTGTTCAGTTACAAAGCTTTGAAAAATTGTGCCATTAGTTTATCTGAAATTGTTGTAAAGCTGGCTTTGCTATATATTCCATTTCTCATACAACTGGTAGTATTTGTTTTTGTTGAAAATTTTAAACTTTTTCAACATTCAGATAACCTTCACTCTAACCTATGAATCACTTGATAATTTTTATTGGAATATTGAATCGAAATATCCTGAATACCTGAGCGACAAGAATCAGCTGACCGCAAAAACAAAAATGACTTCAATTTTTGTATCATACGCAGTGGTCAATTTGTCTATCATACCGATTCCAATACTTTTTATCGTTTTCATAATTCGTCGGAAAACAAGGAAGGTTCTCAGAGATTCTGAAGAACATTTGCGAGATGACACAAAAAGAATGCATGAGCAATTCATAAAGGTATTGGAGAACACATCAAGAAAAAAATAAGTTCTTATTTCCAGGCCTTGACATTCCAAGCTATTCTACCAATTTTGTTCGCTTTTAACGGAATTTGTTTCACCGTGTTTCGGAATATCAATGATTCGGATATTTTTCTCGAATTCTCAAGTTCAATCTTCTTTTCTTTGATGCCAATTGTTCCCCCTCTTGTGTTCATATTTTATGTTACACCATATCGTAAAATTTTTGAAGAGTTTTTTTTTCTTATGCTCCAACAAATAACCAATTAAATACCAACATATTTCCCTATAATCAAATCACATTCTAATGCAGTTGTTTACCGAATGAATATATCACACTAATAATAGGCTTTCTCTGTTAAGCACCACTTCTGCTTTATTTTCTGGTTCCCTAAAAATGAATTCTGTTACAATTCTGGAAGTTTTTATGAACATTTCATGCTTCATTGGTATATTTTTCAATGTAATATTGCTACTATTAGCGTTTTTCAAATCTCCCCCAACTATCAGAACATATTCAATACTTTTAATGAATTTCGCAATATTCAACATAATATCCTCTTTTGGTCAATTTTTAACACAAGCAAGGTTGATAACAATAGATGATAACATTATTAGTGTATATCATGGTGTATGCTCTCAAATTGGACCAAGGTTCTGCTATGCCACGTTAGTTCAAAAATTCAGATAGATTCGGATGATTTGATATTTTAGATACGCAATCACCCTACACGCATTTAGTTATGTTGAATGGTGCACTTTGCTTAGTTTCGTGTTCAGTTACAAAACTCTAAAAAACTGTGCCATCGGATTATGGGAAATAGTTGTAAAGCTAGTTGTGCTATACATTCCATCCTTCTTACAACTGGTATTATTTTTTTTCGGACGTATTTTTTTTCGATTTGATCATGTTTCAAATTTTCAGATAACTTTCATCATTACCTATGAACCCCCAGATGACGTTTACTGGATTATTCAATCGAAATATCCAGAATACTTGGACAAAAAACATCAAATTGGTGCAAAAACACAAATGACTTCAATTTTTGTATCATACGCAATAGTTAATTTGTCCTTCATACCAATTCCAATATTGATAACTGTTTTTATAATTCGCCGCAAATCTATGAAGGTTCTCAAAGATTCTGAAGAACATTTACGAGATGACACAAAAAGAATGCATGAGCAATTCATCAAAGTAGTGAAATTCAAGTTTAATTAAGAAGAAGATTATTTGTTTCCAGGCCTTAACATTCCAAGCTATTCTACCGATGTTATATGCTTTCGGGGGAATGTGTTTCACTATTGTCAGAAATGTTAATGATTTGGATATGACTCTCGAATTCTCAAATTCAATCTTCTTCTCATTAATTCCCATTATTCCCCCTCTTGTGTATACATGTTATGTTGCACCGTATCGTAAAACAATCTGTCATTTTTTGCAATGCAAAAAGCAATAAACAATTTTCTTTTGTGTTTCATGATTTTCGAAAATTGAAATAAATGATATGATGGTATTTTGGTCTACATAAACAAATGAAAATATGAAATTTGAGAATCACAAATGTTTACTCTCTCTTGACAGTTTTTTTTCTTCAGAAATTGAACAATAATAACTTTTTTTCAGGAATTCTTTTGAGTAGACACAAATATTTAAAAAGACGTTTCAGTTTAAGAAAAAAAACAACATGTGTTTGATATTTTTGTTAGCTTTTGCAAAAGTTTATTGCGAGTTAGATGGAATTTCGGAAAATTCGGTTTTATCTGTGGATCAAATTGGATCTGGTCGAGTCAATCGGATGAATAGTAGTACGCCCAAGTTACTTATGGCAAATTTGGTGAGTTACACTATGCATTTAGGTACTAGATATATGTAGTACTAACTTTGAAATTTGTCGAGTGAAACATATTTTGAACTGATAACTGCGCCTAAAAAACAGCCCTAAGCTTTACAATGCAGGAGGTATTTTTGACTTTCATTTTTTTGAAGATTTGGCGTCATGGAGATCGTTCACCATTTGGTATGTATCCGACAAATCCTTACAAGGAAAACATTTGGGTAAACGGTTATGGTGAATTGACTGAAACTGGTATGTACCAACAGTATCAACTGGGACAATTATTGCACTCAATGTATATCAATTCGACAAATCCTCTCTTGAGCAGGACGTATAATCCTAGAGAGGTGTACATTACATCTACTGATTTTAACCGAACTATTCTATCTGCTCTATGTAACTTGGCTGGGATGTTTGACAATGGACAAGCTGGGAAAGATCATCCTGATAAGGTTCAATGGCCTAGAGGTTGGACACCAATACCGGTACATGTTATAACTCCGAAAGATGTAAGTGGTTACTTAAATATATATTTTTTTGGATATTATATTATGAACTACAGGCAACGAACCCAGTGGCTCCGTGTGCGAGAGCAGATGAGATGATGGCAGAAATGAAAAATAGTGCAGATTACCTAAAAGTAGTTTCGGATCATCAAGATTTCCTTGATTTTTTATCCAATAGAACTGGACTAAAAGTTGGGATGTTCGAAATGTATCTTGTCAATGATGTCCACTTGATTCAGGTTTGTGAATATTTTTCGGAAATAAATATGCTCAAGCTGTGAAATATAGGGTCTCTACAATATGACTCAACCAGATTGGTACACCAAAGATGTTCAAGAAAAAATGAGGAATCTTGCTCAGATCTCAGAGCATTACTATAGTGGGTTTGGTGGAGAGAAACCGTATCCTGAGTATATAAAACTACGTGGAGGCCGGGTATTGAAAGCTATCATCGATCGAATGAATTTCAAACTCGATTGTTTGAGAAAAAACAACGATGGGAAGGAATGTGATTGGATTTCTAAATTGAAGTATCATGCATTCTCAGCGGTAAGAAACTTTCAAATGAACATCAAAATATACACAAGATAAAGTTATTTTAGCATGATTCAACACTAATGGCAACAATCGCAACGTTGGGTGGTCAAGAAAAAATACTGGAAGGCAAAATACCATCCTACACAGCATCGATTGCTTTTGAACTCTGGGATGTACCAGGAATCGGGCCAGCTATCAAGGTACTTTATCATAACTCAGTCAATGATAAATACAATGTTATAACTCATCTAATCGATGGATGTCCAGAAACGGAATACTGCGATCTGAAGGTTAGCAATACTCAATATTTACAATTATGTATCTTTTTTTTTATAGGTTTTCGAAACCAGAAGTTTGAAATACCTCCCATTGGATATAGAAAAAGAATGTAGAGCAACAAACTGATTCAGTTAATTTATTTTAGTGTTTAATAAATTATTATCCTACTCTCAAATTTACCGACAGTGTGGTTGTTTTTGTTGTCATTAATTTGTCCATTGATGACAAATTTCTAGCCTCCGTTTCGAAAACATAACATCCATTCCAAAAAAAATTTCAAAAATCCAAATTCCAATTAGAAGTTTTAATCCTCTCTCGTTATTTTCATTGAATGGCTTCTCTTAAAATCATCCTCCTACTTTACAAGAATTTCGAAAACAGGGTTTCTTGAAATTTTGAAGCCTTTTATTTTAATCATCATCGGCATTTGATGCGGTTACTAATCGCATTTTTTTCGTTTTACACTTTTATTCATGTTCAATCTCAAGTTCTTCAAGTTGGACTTCTCGCTGCTGACGCGAATAGCACAGCACTTGGAACGGTAATTAATTTCCTTTAAAACCCTCATCAGAATTGTAGTCGCCTTTTAAGAGTATCGGATGGGGTTATGTTGCTGGTGCACTTGGTGTAGCATGGAACCGAATTCAAAAAATCCAACTATTGCCAACCTACACATCTATGAAGTAAGCCCCGAAGTCCCCCTAGCTTTAAAACACTTTATCTTAGTTTGACTTGGGTTATCAATGAATGTAGAGAAGACTCCGCAGCTGGATCTGTTATCGATTATGCAGAAGCAAAAGCCCACGTCGTTTTAGGACCACCTTGTACTAGACGTGAGTTTGATAAAATTGAAGTATGAAAAACTGTATTCCTTCTCTAGCCGCACAAGTGGCTGGTTCAGTTGCAAAGTTTATGAACTTCCCCATAGTTCTTTGGGGACCTCCATTTGATTCAAGCATGTTGGACCAGTACGAATATCCAACTGTTGCATCGACCACTTACAGTACTTTATAGTAAGTTTAGTTCTTTCGAGTAGATTCTAATATTATTTGAACCTATTCAGCCAGGCTAAATCTCTTATTCGAATGTTGAATTATTTTGAATGGACAGAAATTGCTTTGCTCTATTATGTTGCTCGTTCTGACTTGATTCCTCGATGTTCTCCAGTTGTTTCTGACTTCGAATCCTTGATCAAAAGCAATGACAACATCACAGTGACATATCGAAGACAAATGAGTGTTATTACTAATACAAGTTTTGCATCGGCGTTGAAAAATATTAAAACACTGGCAAGAAGTAAATCTTGAAAATAAAAAGTTAAAAATAAATTATCAATTTTTTTAGTCGTAATAGTATGTCTAGAAAGTGATGAAGGTCGAAGAAATTTCATGATTTCGATAGCTGAACAAGGAATGGACACGGATGAGTATGTTTATCTAATGGTTGAGTCAAGACGAACAGGATTTCGTGAGTTCCATATATTTTTTGTTGAAAGATTCTTAAATTTAGAATCATCATGGTGGAATGGTACTGATGGTAAAAATGATTTGGCACTACGTGGCGCTCGTCAACTTCTGGTTATGGATACAGAAAAGTATAATGACACGACAACTTTTGCTCAAGATGTTGTGACTGCTTTCGCCGGTCCTCCGTTCAACTGTTCTACTTGTACATCTATATGTACGTTTAGAACAAAGCTGTTGAAATGGAATGTACCCCAGATGGGCTTCCCAGATTAACTGGGAAGAATGAGTAAATTTTATCACGTGGGAAATTCCAAATAAACATTACCATCCCATGGGAGCCCAGGTGGGCTTTCTTTTTTCTTTCATTTCTTAAAAAAACACTAATTTTTTCATGAAATGAACAAAAAAACGACCAATACGTCAGAAAAAGAAATACAAACGTGAACTTTTTCAAAAATTTACAAAAAAAATTTCCCAACTGGGAAAGCCCAGCCCACCCCAGTTTATCTGGTCATTTCTTGAAGTGGGATGGGATGGAATGGGCATTTCTATCTGGGCTATCTGGAGCCCACATTTTTCCCATTTCGACAGCTCTGGTTTAGAAAAACATATGTACATATATCCTCTATTTTTTGTATTTTTCTAGCAATGACATCACAAGTTGGTCAATTAGGAGATGCTCTATTGTTATATGCTTATGCATTGAACCGTTCTATTGCTGCAAATATCTCAACACCAACAGGAACACAGATTTGTAATTATTCGAAAGGAATAACATTTGATGGCTTCACTGGAACTGTGATCATTAACAATAATTCCACTCGAACTCCTATTTTCTTTGTTTATAACTTGGATTCCAATGATAACGAGTTCTCTATTATGAAAATTTCGGAAGATCTCGATGATACTAATGATCCGGTAGCAATATTTTCCGAAAAGAATTTTCAAAAAAACCGTTTTGCAGATTACCGTTTTGACAACTGAGTCGAGAATGTGGGACACTTGGGGAGGATCTGTACCTTTAAGTACACCAACGTGTGGATTCACAGGGTAAGAACATGAGAATTCAGAGGCACCGTTAAATGGGAAAATACATTCTTGAAATAGTAGGGACACTCTGAACTCCTTTCTCAAGATTGCATAAAAAGTTGCACTTACACAGACACCCTGGCAAAAATATTTGCCGCAATTTTTCTCGAAACCACCGCAACTCTTGTGTCATTTTTTCAGAAACGATTGTCCAAAATCATGGAGCGAACAATATTTGGCAATCACCCTTGGATGCTCAGCTGCCGGTGTTGCATTGGCCATCGCTATTGTTATCTCGGTCATTTTCCTGATTAGAACAAAACGAGAAGAAGAAGAGCGGCTCAATCAGTTATGGCAAGTCCCCTATGCAACACTAACAAAACCACCAACGAAGAACATGCAAAGTTCGAGGAGTTTGCAAAGTACAATAACAACTAGTACAAGAGTGACAATCAATTCGAAGAAGGATACAGAGAGACATGCATTCTATTTTCTCGGAACTGATTCAATTGTTGCGAGAAAACATAACTTCCGCGCGAATTTTACGAAATTGGACAGAGCGTTGTTTAGAAAAGTAGTTCTTTCAGAGAAAACAAAAGTTTTACAATTGTTGATTTTTCAGATGCGCAACATAGATCATGACAATATTTGCAAGTTTATTGGATTGTCATTGGATTCTCCGATATTGATATCAGTTTGGAGATATTGTTCAAGAGGATCATTGGCAGATGTGATTCTGAAGGGTAGTCTTCAAATGGATTGGTTTTTCAAATACTCTTTGATGAGAGATGTCTCCGAAGGATTGTATTATCTTCATCATTCACCAATTGGTCCACATGGCTGGCTTAGTTCTTCAACATGTTTAGTTGATGAACGTTGGCAAGTCAAGATCACTTTCCATGGCTTGAATCCGATCAAACAATTCGAAGTGAAAGAACTGAAAGATATGTTACACACAGCACCTGAACATATCCGAAATCCTGCTCTTGAATCAACAAAAGAGGGAGATATATATTCATTTGCTGTTATTTGTAGTGAATTGATCACGAAGAAAAGCGCCTGGGATTTGGAGAATGAAAACCATGACATTGAGGAATTGGTTTATAAGATCAAAAAAGGTGGAAAGAATCCGATCCGACCATCTTTGGACACAGAGGAAGAGCATAATGGAAGTATGTCTTTGTTGGTGAGGGATTGTTGGAATGAAAACCCTGAGCAACGACCGACTAGCGAGCAAATCAAAACATTGATGAAGAGTATGAATCACAACCGATCTTCTAATTTGATGGATCATGTTTTCAATGTTCTTGAACAATACGCCTCAAACTTGGAAGAAGAAGTACAAGCTCGTATGAAAGAATTGACTGAAGAGAAAAAAAGAAGTGATATTCTATTATATCGAATGCTCCCAAAACAAGTAGCAGAGAAGTTGAAACTAGGACAATCTGTTGAACCAGAAACATTCGACTGTGTCACTATTTTCTTCTCCGATGTTGTATCTTTCACAACGTTGGCAAGTAGATGTACTCCCCTTCAGGTTGTTAACCTTTTGAATGATTTGTATACAACGTTTGATGCGATTATTGATAACCATGATGTGTACAAAGTCGAAACAATTGGTGATGGTTACTTGTGTGTATCAGGTTTACCACATCGGAATGGTAACGAACATGCGAAAGAAATCGCGGAAATGTCATTCTCACTTCTACGAGCGATTAAAACTTTCAAAGTTCCTCATCTCCCTAAAGAACGAATCAATATCCGAGTTGGTTTGCATACCGGACCAGTAGTTACCGGGGTAGTTGGTATGACTATGCCTCGTTATTGCCTTTTTGGTGATTCAGTCAATACTGCAAGTCGAATGGAAAGTAATGGAAAACGTAAGTATTATCACACATCTTGAAACTCACTTATATAACATTGCAGCTGGTCGTGTGCACATTTCAACTGAAGCAATGAAATTTTTGACTGAAACAATTGGCGGCTATCAAACAGAGCCGCGTGGTGAAGTTATTGTCAAGGTATTTTACTTGAGTTCATAAAAAAAAGCATACATGTATTTTCAGGGAAAAGGCGCTGTTCAAACACATTGGTTGTTAACTGAAGAAGAAATTGACGCGAAGAACAGCTTATAATTTTCCTGATCTATTCTATTTTTCATGATTCATAATATTTTGCAACAATTTTTTGATTTTGGTACTTGGAAAACGGCCCATTTTTATAGGGGAAAAATAATAGAGAATCTTTGTGGAAAATCGGCGAAAAAGTGTCACTTCGTTTCACGCCAGGTATGAATCGTCTTATACCGATATGTTTTTTTATTGGAATATTACATAGAACATTTATTTCAAACAAAAAGTTTTTAACATGACAGACACAGAACACACAAGCAGGGGCATTTTTCATTATATAGTCGGGTAAAAACGATACATCTTTCTTTTTTTTTTAAATTATTCTAAAAACAGATAAAACTAAATTTTACAAGAAACATATATAGAAAACTTAGATACAAGGATGAGTAGTTTGACATTCGTCGAACTCTTTGTCTGACTCATCGAAATAATCAAGAAAATCATCTCCACTGAAGCTCTTTTGTTTTTTTCTTCCGTGTAAAATGTCTAGCATATCTTCCAAACTTTCTTCATCATCTTCTTCCTCTTGAAAATTCTCCCCTTCGTTGCTGTAGAGGTCAATTTCTTCGTTTTGCAAAACTTCTATATTTTGACCATCTCCTGCTCCCAATTCCTCCTCTTCGATAACCATGAAAAAAGAGCTGCGATTGTAATGGATCTTTGCTATTTCACCGGGTCTTGCTGGGCTTCGAAGTTTGAATTTGGTACTAAAAAAATGAAAATCGTCAAAACAAATTTGGAGAAAAGCTTACATGAACGATTTGATTTCTTTGAAGTCAATAGTCTTCAATCCCTCGACCAGTGGTTTTCTTCTTATTATTGTGTATCTACACAATTTCAAATGAAACTTTCGAAGATTTTCATGAAGTTTTCCATTGACCCATAGTCTCAGATATTTGTTAATGTGTTTTGACGTCAAAGTATCTGTGTAGAGTTGGATTTTGTCAGCTTTGAGTTGAACAATTTCGTGTAGTTTCAATGGAGCATCAATGAGTTGAATATGATCAGTGACCGTGGAGAGCTGAAAAAAAATTATATCGAGAAAACAGTCCGAGGTTCTAGTTCTGATAATAATTTTTCAAAAATCTCGGAATGCTTCGTCTTCGAAATATTTCAAAATGGGAAAAAAGTATTAGTCGAACAATCCGACAATTTTTTAAAACAATTTTTAGTCTAACAACTTTTCAACAAAATATTTTTCAAAATTATTAAACTGTTGTCTGTCATCATGAATCAAATCTACCTAAACATACCATTTCTACATTCACAAAGTCGAGCCACAACAAATCATCTCCTTGGTCCTCAACAAGCATCTGAATTTTCTCCAATTTTTTGGCATGCAGCAGATCAAACTTTTCAAATGGAAACTTGACCTGCAAAAATTATGTTTATACATAATATGTATTACAAACAACATGTGTGAAACGTACCACTTTGGTTCTGAAAAATTTCAAATTTTTTTCGAACTTATTTAGAAATGTTTTCAACCATCGAATGGCTACGGCAGAGCTGGTGCCATGTTCCACTTTTTCCCATTTGACAGGCATTTTTTGAGATTTGTTTGAACATTTGACAAGCGTCCGTTTAGACTTGTATGCAAATTTGACCGGTTTTCTTTGATATTGGCTAAAAAAATGTATACATACATGCTTGACTACACAACTTTCAAGGCTTCAAATGGTTTAAAAAATGTAAGGTATTCTTTTTCTAGAAACTTTGCTGCAGTCGTCATGAACTCTTGTATTCAAACATTATTAGTTAAATATAGTGAAAAAACTTACAGGTATTGAACAGTAGTGAATTCTCTATAGCTTTTGAAAGATATTGTGTATGAAGGTTTGTTTTTGGTATGCCAAATGTTGAAATGATAGAAATCTTGACCTCTTTCGATGATTTCGATACCATAAACATAATTTTCCGACTGGATTGCATCTTTATAACATGCTGCCGAGCTCGAAGCAAATGTGCAACGAGTTTTCGCATCCATCTGATCGATAATCAAACTGCGTACTCTTTCCGGCAGCGAATACCAATTGACGATGTAGTGCGGAGAACCCTAGAAGAACAACCGTTTGATAATTCAATGAATACTCAAATCACTCACCAGATAGGGCGCCAAACGAGATCTTTTTTTACTCGGCTCCATAGACTGTAAAAACGATTTGCTAGGTTTCAAAGTGAAAATTACACTTTTTCGAAGAAAAAGCAATAATCGAGAAACGAATATTTTTCTGTTTCTACAGAGAGCATGAAAGTAACTAAAACTATATCTTTCAGTTCACAGACGAAGAAGTATTTAGTTCTTCTAAAAATCTGAAAAACACGGCACCCTCAAAAATTAGCACGAGAAAAGCGCAAAGTTTTGCGTTTTTCGTGTGTTGTTGTTCCATAGAGCACGTATTCATTTTTAAGCTTTTCAAATGGGATAATAACGGTTTTTTATATGTTTCTCAAATTCACGTTTTTGTAAGGTCAATTTTCAAAAATCTGGTTTATAGAAAAGGTAGAGGAAGATTCAATCATCATTTATTTTCAAAGAACCTCATGAATAAATTCAAACTGGCTTCAATCATCGAAAAGAAAGTGGAACAAAATTTTTTTGCAGTTTTAGAAACTGACGAAATTCCAACATGATTCTGATTTTCAATTTCTGATTTGTATTTGCAGTTCTTCAGAGATAACAGAGATCTCGTGTAGGGTGCCGTGAAAAGCAGTTTGGAAAACGAAAAATAATCAAAAGTCGTTAAGTTTACTGTCTTGTACGTGCTGCACAAATCTGTTTCGCCTACAGTACTGACGAAAAGCCTTTTTCGGAAAAGGGTACTTTTTGACAAAAACCAATTGTAATTACAGTTCGTAGCTACGGAGGAGGTGAATCGAAGTAAAAAAAAATCAAACTCAAAAAAAAAGAAATGTTTGTACAAACAAAACAGGAAATAGAAATGTCTTGTTTGCCACGTCATTCACGCTCACGTAACCTAGATTAATTTAAAATTATAATTTTATTTCTGAATTTTTTTTTTGAAATTTAGTTTCTGAAATTTAATTATCTACATTTTCACAAACGAGTTTTTTTTGGAGTAATCGGGCCTTTAGAAATCTATTTTGACATCGATATTTTGAAAATTTTTCATTTGGTAATAGAAAATATATCAGTAGGTTTAGAATTATTGAATAGCCATGGACAAACTCGAGCTCGAGAGCGATCGTGTAAGTTCTCTTAGTTGAACCGTGTTTTTTGAAGAAAAAAAATTATTGAGGAAAGTGCGCTCTATTGAGAAGGGTCTTTCAACGAATAAGAATGCGTGTGTTACCGCTTGTTTAACGGCTGTCATCAGTTCGCTAATCTTGAATTTCGTGCCCCGATGAAATAAATGTAGCCTTCGTAATTTTTCTCACTTGTCAGAAAGTGTTGGAAGAAAACAATAATCATGCAAAAAATGCATATCCTGCCACAAAACAAATTAATTCCACAGAGAGTAAAGATCCGGTTTACATAAACAACATTTGTAAGTTAAAAAATCAAAAGATTTATAATACAAAAATCAGGAAGATAGTTGTTAGTAACTTCTCGATAAACGACGCATATATGTATCACTAAATTGTACTTGCGAAGTTCTTGCTGCGATACTTGCATAGTGTTTCACTAAAAATCGTGTTCGATAAACAGGGAGTAGTGCAATAATTGCAATGGCATCCAAACATGGAAATGCTGAGAGTGAAATCATCCCAATAGTTCCAAAATTGCCAATATGAACTCCGAAAAACGGGATAAACCACTCAACCATACAAGGGGCGAATGAGATACATGTCGGTATGGCAGTTTGAATCATCAAAATACGTAATAACTGCCGATGAAGTTTTCGAGTATTGTTTGATATTGATTTCACATACTTGAGTTTATTGAAAATCTACAGAAAAAAGTCTTATATGTTTCTTTAATGTTCAATGCTATGCACCTTGTATCCAAGTGTACAATACAAACTTATTGATGATGTTGAAATAGTGGCTAAAATTACGATCCCGATCCAACATCGATATAGGTTGTTTATATCTGAACTTCTAAAAAATACATTCAAAAACGGTACTTCTGATATATTTGTATTGAATAATGTTTGAAATTCTTCTCGCGCAGTTTCCCTTGTCTCCTCAGTCGCATATAAATTCGTCTCACAAACTGTTGCCCAAACTATTCCATGAGAAATGAAAAATATAAAAAGGCCACATACTCCTCGTTTACTTGTCATTTTTTCATTCACAGATGGGTTGAATAATGCAAAATATCGATAGAGAAAATGAATAGATAAAATGCCATAGCTAAGAGATATGAATCCACAACGTATTGAAGTAGCTAACTGGCCCATAGCAAGGTTCTAAAATCATTCGTATTTTTTGAAGCACAACGGGGTTTAGTCGGAGTACCTCAAAAAAAGGACCACCCGAGAGATAGACAATTAGTACATGATCTGAACCATAGGCAGCCTAAAAAACAATATTTTCAAACTAGCAAACTTTTGGGCTGGGTCCAAATTGTTTTGTTCTCAAGTATGAAAAAGAATCATCAAATATTATCAGCAAAAAAAACTAATTTTCATCGTAACTCTCGGAAGTAATCTGTTAAAAACGAGCTCGTTAGTAACTGCTTCGTTTTGTGATACGATGAGATCTGTCACTTTTTGATCACTGACCTGCTCCTCTCTACCTGATTTTAGTTGCTGACCAGACTGAGAAGAAGAGCTTGACGAGCTCTCAGAGCACTCATGAGATTCCTACCTAGATTTTTCAGTGTTTCTAAAACAAAATGAAATTGTGTGTATTTTTTCTCAGATTTTGATAAAAATTTTGTCGCAAAAGGCTGAACAGGTGAAAAATCGGAATTTAGGAAATCATTCGAAACAAAATGTTTCTTGATTTTCCTTAAAAACTGAACAATTTGAGAAGAAAGGAAATGAGCGTGTTTAGCAGCTGTGGAAAACACTTGGCATTTTGAAATTCAGCTTTCTGGGCAGAGATTATCAAATATTAGAAACGGGATGTGGATCAATTTCAAAAAAATTTGTAAATTTTCACCAAAAATCTTTTGGGTCGCATAAGCCTCGTGATTCGAAATGCTGTTCAGAACTACAATCATCCCATGACAACAGTGTAGCAATAGATACTTCTAACTTACACATGGACATATCGCTTCAACAAAAGAATAAATCGTGTTGAACAGCGAAAAACATAATAAACAATAACGATATTTTCCAAGAGTTTTCTTTTTATCAGTTAAGTTTAGATATATAAACAATGGATTGAAAACGAACGATAATACCATGAAAACTTTTGGGAAGTAATCGAAATACCAGGTGATGTACATTTTTGTGAATACAATGAATTGCGACGCAGTAGATTTATATCAGTTTTCTTTGATTTTTTAGTTGTTTTGTTATTCTCAAAAAACAAAACCCGCACAGCCTTTTATATCCACAGACGAGCAAACAGGATATATTCTAATTGTAGCGGTTGTTTATTTTTGCCACATGTTCCTTTCAAACCTCACAATTAGTTAGAAAATATTACTGTTATTGCTCCAAAACACACAATGTGTCATGACTAGAAGATTTAGCTTTTTCTCGAATTTTTGTGATTTGAAAATTAAAAAAAAAAACTGAATGAAAGTATGCCATTTTGAAAAAAAAACTTTGTATTCCAACACAATGTATATTATCATCGATTAAACTGAGGTGAAAGTGAGAAGTCCAATTCCATGTCGACCTCTTGTTGTTATATTTATAGTGCTATACCAATAAACCCCAGTTAGAAGAGGTATGTTTTCTGAATCTACGCCATGCCGTTTTGAAAATGTCGGGCTCAGTATCCAACGTGTTTCTTCGTTTGGCGATAAGCAAGTTTCACAAACCTGAAAGATTGATAAACAAATTAAACCTGAACTCACCAATCAAAGAACTATGAAAACTGGGGGATAGTAGGAAAACTAACAATCGGTGTCAGTATTTCAACTATTGAGTATAGTATATCGAAAACTGCAAAAAACATCAGAAGATATCGATAACTTCCCGCTTGAAGTTCTGAATTCGTCAGCACCAGATAAATAAACAAAGGATTGATAAAGAAACTCAGAAGCGCAAAAAGCTTTGAAATTTTTGAATGGAACCAACTTATGTAGATCATTTAGGTTTGGATCACAAGAAAAAAATTAATTCAGCTACGATATTAGAGCATAAGTGTGAGTTCAAGTTCTGAAATAACTGAAGGAAATGAATGTTCTTTTGAGTATAGGAAATTAAAAAAAAACCATAAGATCAATCTGAAAATAAAAACAATAGACTTCAAGCAGACTGAAGGTACATGCAATTTCTATGGTACGATAGAAATTGCATGTTATTCAAAGTCCAATAGCTGCCAGTTAGCGTACATTTAGTTTTTTCTCTCACATTTTTTTGAAAAGAGCTTCTGGAGCTATTCATAAACAAGTTTTCTGAGGTTGAAATCGATTCTGACATCAGGTAGTCATCGTCCTCTCCGTTGATTCCTTTATTCTCGTCTTCTTCTTCAGGAATTGGAAACTAAATGTATCTGACAAATTCTTATCGAGATTACATTTTGTATGCTGATTGAAATTTCGAAATATTGTTGTGTGTCTCAAAAAATTTACTTCAGATTTTTTTTTTCACCACACACCTAGGTTCTTTCTTCCTCCTCACTAAAAATTGTGTAAAGTGCCGGACTATGCCATTTTTATTCAAAAGACCGAACATATCATAGCTTGAGTATTTAAACGTCACGAAATACAAATTATCAATTTATTGCATATTAGTTGTTTTTTATTCACAATATCCTATCAATTAAGTGCATTTCTTGGTAAAGAAGTACTATCCGAGACGATTGCAATTTTGTTTTCTCTACAAAGCAAACGTCTACTGTAGGATGACAGAAGTAGGATTATAGCCACTGGATCTAAAAAAGGGAATGTGGAGAGTGCAATGACGCAAATATTGTTCATCCAAATTGAATTTTGCATTTTCAGAAGGGGAGCATACCAAGCAACCAAACAAGGCAGAAAACTGATCATGATCGGAATTATGGTTTGAACGGCAAAAGCGTGAAGAAGTTGTCTGTGTAACCTTTGTGTAAGAGTTGATAATTTTGGGTTATTTTTGAGTTGTTTTGCAATCTGAGTACGGTAATAATCATATGTGGTATATCAATCTAGGAAGGGAATTACCTTAACTCCAAGGATTATATATGTCAATACCGCGTATATCGAAATAACAGATAGAAGTGAAATACCCCACCAACTACGTTCGACGATTTGTGGAGTGACTTCCTGGAAATCAGTTTGGTCCATGTCGGGAAATAACGTTACCAAATATATAGCTGATAACATTGGTAGGGTGGAGGAATCGATATCAAATGTTTGGTTAAAGTCAGATTTGATATATTCAAGTGTCTCATCATCTCCGTAAAGAAAAAGTTGGCAAACCTAAAAAAGAAATGTTTTCTTGATCACGTATGAATCTAATACTGAACTCCAAACTACTCCATGAAGTAAGAAAAATATAAATCCTGCGAGCAACCATTTTGTACCACAGAAATCATTAATAGTGGTGATCCTGAAAAACTTTCGATCTGTTATTGGTTGATAATTGGAACTCTAGTGGACCTCTGAATAGCTAGATATCGATAAATGAAATGTATCACTATAATACCATAACTCAGGGAGATGAACCCACAACGAATTGAAAGAGCAAACTGACCAAGTTCGGGATACTGTAAGCCAAGAAATCAATATGCATTCTGAAAGAAACGGACCTTGCAAAACGGTCCATCCACAACAAAAATCACAAACGCTGCACCGAATGCATGAATCCCGATTGGAACCAGCATTTCGACAGCCGAATAGAGCATGTCGAAACATGCAAAACATATCAGAATGAGCTTATACTTGCCGATTTTTGTTTTCTTATCTGTGACAGCGAGATAAATGAACAACGGGTTACACAGAAATGAGAGAAGTTCGAAGATTTTGGGAATGTGAATAACTGTCCAATGAACAGGCATTGATAAATAGAACTAATAGTGAATAAAAACAGACTTTTTGAATTTGTATGAAGTTTTGTATTTTAGTGTATTTTTGTGAATAACAGAATAGGAAGTTCGTGCATCAAAATGAGAACATGCTCAAAAGTTTTGAGGATACAGAAAAACACTTTTTGGAGGAATGGGATGTACTACCAAAAAAGGAAATTGGATTCATATGAAAGCGCTTAGAAAAAGATTAATGCAATGATAACTTAATGAACGTACACAAAATTTCAAAAAAGAAGTAATACTATGGATTAACAATGACAACTTGATTCTAATAGATATTAGCTCAGAGTTGTCGAAACCATGGATTTTCTTTGTTTCAATGGTTTGCGCACTTTTGGAGATTGTTGTAAGTATTGAAACTTTCGAAAAATAAGGTATTTTTCTAACAATCTGGGATATTAAACCATAACAGAGGCTTTTGTTTTTCTTCTGGAGTATTGTCCAAAATTACATAAATCGCTATCACGGACTGTAGTTTCAATTTGGCTGTAGTTTCAATTTCCAGCCTTAAAAATTATCAGAACACTATTTCTTAATATGAAAACATTTATGAGAATAACAACTTTTGATAATTAGAGTTTGAAAAATGGAACTTGAAAACCTATGCCTTTTGAAAATCAAGTTTGATCTTTTTTGAAAAAGCGACAAGATCGATCTTCCTATAACTATTGGAATAAGAATTTTAAATCTTATAAACATTTTCTGAGACATGTAATCATATTTAATATATACTTTTCACTTTTCTGTTATGGAAGATTGATCACTTCCCATCTTTTTCCAGAAATTCAGATAGTCTTGAGTCACAGTCTCCAAGATTCACTTTCCAAGTTGTTTTTTCATATGAATTATGACACCGTTTCACGACAATTTTCCTCTAATCTAGTTCGATAACAATAAATCTAGCGAGAAAAAAAGTATTTCCTCATTTTTTTATTATTGTTGCATGTCTCGGTTTTGACAGATAAGAACAGGATTTTTCGAATAAGTATGAAAATTGCGTAAGAAATGAGATTCAAATCAGTATTATTTCCAAATAGGTTTATTCTATCAACACCGTTTGTCTGTTTGTACCTCCCATTGTTTATATTCTTTTATAGAACCCAAAAACATATATGATAATAAAAAACTTCCGTATCGGAATTACACTTCTTCCTCCACCTGTGTATATGTGTAAATGTCCTGTCCTATGCGCAACTTTACATCTATCCCTTTATCACAACCTCGTCAAAAATGACTATTTCCCTCCTTTTTTGTTCTTTCATTTATCACATATCATTTCTAGGTATGAAAACTGTAGGGTTGTTGTTATCGATTGTCGGGCTAGCATCATCCTGCTTTTGTCCGTAAGTTATATAATTTTGAATTTCAAATTATGTTTATTTTCCCAGACAAATAATCAGTCCTTCTTGTGGATGTGGTGGCGGTGCTTCATATAGTCCGTATTATGGTGGAGGAGGTGGAGGTTATGCGTCTGCACCATACTCAAGCCCAAATTACAACTACTCACCGGCTCAACCAGTTCAAGGAAGTTATGCGATATTCTACCGAGACTTGACACCATTTCGACAATCGTATTATAACCCAAGACCAATGTATCCACCACAAGGGCCACCACAACAACTTCCACCAATGTATTCACTTCCAAATCCAAGATTAATTAGACCTCAACCACCAGTTCCACAGGTAAAACAAAAAATGTTGCCTTAGTTTTTGAAAAACGAGATACATTGTGCTTTCCAAATTAACATCACATTTTTGAAAACTACATGACCTTTAGGACAGCTTTCAGGAGCATCCAGTTCCGAATTTCATCCATACATGTAAGGCTTTGAAAATGGAAAATTTTTTAGTGCCATTTCCCTGAAAAAATAAAGAACTCCTACACTAAAACTAATATGGGAAGGGGATTTGCAAAGTCTTTTTTGCGCAATTATGGGTCCCATTTCATCAAAAACTTTTTTTTCATTTTTTAAAGGGCCGAAAGTTTTTTTCGATGTCATAAGGGTCATAAAACAACTAAGATTTGCAGAGTTAACAATGTCTATACCAAATTTCAAAAATTAACAACCCCTTCGGGTTTTTCCGGACTAGGTAACTTTCAATATTTGTCGAAATTCAGATTATAAAAAACTGAATAGGTTTCTTTTTAAATACCCAATAGTTGATTAAAACTCAATTTCAAAACTCATCCAGTTTTAGCAAGGAAATTTTCAGCAACAACCTCCTATGGTTGTAAGACCTGCACCAATCCGAGTTACCCCTGCTGTCTACGTTCCACCAGTAACGACTACCCAAGCACCAGTTCATGATGGTCAAATTGAGTACGAAGAAGAAGAGGTTTATGATATGACCACAACTTATGCTTCTCCTTCACCAGTATATACTCCAACTACCACATATGCACCAGTAGTTTACACAACTACACCTTACACCACAACAACTCAATCGACTATTGTAGTGACCACTGCAATTCCAGCGGTTCAAGATGAAGTGGAAGATTTTGAAGATACTACCGAAACAAAGAAACCCGAGAATAAGAAAGATGATTTCTATTATGTTTACTATGATGAGAAGGGAAATAAAGTCGGAGATTCGAGAAGTGGAACCACTTTTGCCCCACAAGATATTGTCAATGAAGTGACAACTGCAGCCACAGTTCAAGCAGCAACTGTTACAGCATTGAATGTTGTCAAAAGTGCGGAGAATTACGATGATGTTGTAGTCGAACAAACTGCCAAAGTTGAAAAAAGTGGAGATGGTGAATGGAGGGGGAACTAAAAAGTAAAAACTTCTAATAAATTACATTTTTTCAGTTGTGTACGAAGACGAAACAGTCGAATATGAGGATGGAACAACGGCTGTCCCTAAAACAACAATGAAACAATTGAAAAGAGGCCTTGGAGACAATCAAATCATGGTATCAGCAGCTGATAATGTTGGAGAAGAGATTGGTTATCGTAGAAGATTGACTGCCAAAGGTGTGAAGACTATCACAAAAGAAAGAGCGGATCGAAGAAAGATTCATAGCAATTGAATATTATTCTGAAATTTTGTTTGTATATATATATATATATAACCTTTTTTGAATTTCTCTGAAAAATAAATATTTTTAGATGGATTTATAAATATGCTGGAAAGTGAAGAATATTGTTGATAAATCCAAGATTCTCCAAGCTTTCTCTACTTTTTCTGTGTGTTTCACAATTATCCTTGACTTTTGCGGGTCGGATACTCACGATAACCAATTCATTTTCCCATAGGAACGTTTTTCTACAGATTTTTCCTCGCCGTTTTGGTTCCACATAAACATGATTTGATACATATACGTTTACTATATAATTATCATGATTCAACCAAAAGTTAAAACTTTTGGATCAAAACGAATATCATTATTATTCGATTATAAAACTAGAGAATGATATCACATCATTACAACACCCAGTGATTTATGAGAAAACTAGAATGAACTTTACAAAGGGTTTAGTTGGATGTTAATTGGATGTAGTACAAGACACAGAAAACTGAAGGAACACCGTGACTTGATTAGGATTGCTATCGATATCGCTATCAGAACTAAATGATAAAAGCTTTTTTTTAAATAAAAGTTCAATACACACAATTGAACATTTTCTGAAAAAAGATTACAACACTCCGCAAATTGACGTATGCCTTCTGTTTATCGTAAATCGCAACAGAACGTTCGAAATTTTTTAATTTTCTTTTTTTCCTAGTTTTTCATTTTTTATACGAATCTCAGTGTTTAGATCATTTCTTTTTTTCAGGGTAACAAAAATGTCGCTGAGTAAACTGAATAGTTTCACGCGTCTAACGTCAAGCCGTAAAAATCAGCTGATTGTTCGATTCTTCAGTTCTGACGAATTTAAATCGCTTCTCGGTCCATCAGCTGTCAGAAACCCATATTCTGACCCAACGAGAATCAGGCAGACACCAATAGTTGCAATAAATGTAAGTATTGATTTTTCAACAAGGCATCAGCAGTCTTGTGATTTCTTTCTCAATGTAAATAGAAATGACGTAATTTTTCTCAGCATGGTAATGTGTTTGCACCTCTACGGGTTCCTGAACCGACAAATGAAGCGATAAAAATTGAAACAGAATCGGAAGTTATCGAAAAACCTGAAATCGTTGAAAAAATTGTAACACCAAAAATCGAACAACCAGAAATTGTACTATCATCCGAAGCTCCTAAAGAAGTGCCGAAAGAAGACGATTTCTCGAAGCTGAAAGACTCCCTGGGAAAGTTAGAAGAAAGCGCTTCTAAACTCAATTATTCTGGTTCTTCCGGCGATGACCCACAACATTCCGAAGAAGTTGAGAAACGGCGAAAAAAGATGGAAAGAAATACTCGAATTGGAGGTTTTGTGTTAACCGGAGGCTCAATTGTAGGACTTATCGCATTCTGTGTTTATTATGGTAGAGCTAAAAGAGATGAAGCAGGACATGTTATCCAAGATGAATTCAGCGGATCGATTTTTGCTCCGTTTTACAGAATTGTTAATAGTTTCAAGTTGTGGAGAGATGTAAGTTAGAAATTATCAGTGTTTGGTTAATTCTGAAATGTTTCAGTATGTTGTTGAACCGGCTCGTGAAATGTTACTTCCCGATCCTCTTCCAGCTCCTTATCATCAACCAAAATACACAATTGTCATCGAACTCAAAAACATTCTTGTTCACCCTGAATGGACTTATAAGACTGGTTATCGTTTCCTGAAACGTCCAGCTCTCGATTATTTCCTTGACGTCATCGGTTATCCGAACTTCGAAGTCGTCATTTATTCATCGGAATCCATGATGTCAGCGTCTCCCGTCGTCGACAGTTTCGATCCAAAACAACGAATTATGTATAGATTATTCAGAGATTGCACCAAATATATGAACGGACATCATGTAAAAGATTTATCAAAACTAAATCGCGATTTGTCAAAAGTGATTTTCATTGATTTTGACCCGAAATCAGGACAACTTAACCCAGAAAACTTGTTGAGATTACCAGAATGGAGGGGAAATATGGAAGATACTAGCTTGGTTGATCTAGCTGAATTGTTGAAAAGTGAGTTTGAACAGGAATCGAAATAAATGAACATGATTTTTTTCTAGCCATCCATTTATCCGACACGGAAGATGTTCGACCGATGATTGAGTATTATTCACAATATGATGATCCAGCCAAAGAATTCCGACGAAGAGCTCTCTATTTGTCACAACAAGTGAGTTTTAAAAAGTTAAATATGGAGAGTTTATTTATATCGATAAAATATAAGAGGAACTTCACGTTGTAATTTCTGAAAACCGGAAAATTAGAACTTCTTTTCAATTATAAAAATATAATAAAAAGAGTTGTGATAAGGAAAAATCTCGTCTTTTATTGAAAATTTCAAATGCTGTTTTTTTGTTAGAAAACCTCTTCGAATTTTTACAATTTATTAGTATTAATGTTGTTCCAACTAAAAAATTCAAAAAGCAACGTGACATGAATACAAAACTTTGAAAAGGGAAAGAAGTGCAAACTTCAAACCTGCAATTCGATTGTGTTCTGTTAAATTTGTTTTGTAATTTCGAACTCTGATTTTTTGCATATTGAACTGTCATAGTTTCAGAACCTATCAACTGAAGTTCAATCGCTACCATTATATTGTAATCCCACTTTTCTCATCTAAATATACTGAATCTAATTTATGGAGCTTTTCGAAGACATACTTTCATGATTAATCGGACCTTTTAGTCCCATTCTGACATCAATAGTCTAACATAATTTTGTCTTAAAATAGAAAAGGCTTTTTGGAAGCCATTCTTTTCAATTTCGAATTTTTTTGAAAGCAATCTTGGTTCGGTCTTAGTGATTCGCTTGAGAGTCGATGATTTTTTGAAAAAAACTGATTATTTGAATTCCTAAAAAAATATCGCGGGGTTGATTCGATTTTCGCATATTAAATATTATTTGTTTATTGATCCAAATCGTTATTAAACAGTATTCGCATACTAGTGTGTTGATCAAATGTTCATTTTTCAATTTTTCACTGCATTTCTCCACACATATAAATACATTTTTAGTATCTTTTGATAACAAAATCAAATTACTACCTGCCTACAAAATTATTTATAAATTTTGTATCATATCAGAAAAATATGATTTTGAAAATTTTCAAAGTTGAAAAATCCACGATCATTAACAAATCTTTATTTAATGATTTCAGGAAGAACAGAAGCAGCAAAACCCAGACGATTCCTCAATGCTCAAACGATACTCAGGACGATTATTCGGATTCAGAAGACATGCTTCTGCATAAAACCACCATTTTTCCTTTACTGTTTCAAACTGTTTTTAGTCCTCCCTCCCGCCTTTTTGACCTGTTTTTATTGCAATTTTTAGGAAATATTAGGAAGTTTTTAGATAATTTGTAAAACAGGTATATCATCTTTTTTCTTGTTGAGTTGTTTTTCCTTGAATTATAATAACATTTTCCGTTTTTTGTTGTCTGATATGACTTTTCGAGGTCTTTTCACTTTTTCGATACTTTCACTATTTTCGTTTTGATAAGGCTTTTATCCGTGTTTTCAGGTGATAAAAACGGGTCCTGCGACGGTTTTTGAAACGGAAAAGGATAGGAAATCATAAACGAACGAAATGCAGGTATTTTGATGTTTTTTTTTTTTTTTTTNTTTTTTTTTTTGAAAACAGAATATTTAATTTTCCTGTTTTTTTTTAAATACACCTTCAAGTATGTTTTCCTCGTTGAAAATGTACTATTTTTTTTCGAAAATACTATTTTTATTAATGAGAGGACTCATTAAATATTCCAATTGAATCTATTTCTAGCATCATATTGAAATTTCTTATAAAATTGGAGGAGAACATCCTATTGATTGTGCAAAAAAAAATTTAATTAAAATTCCTTCTCATGTTTTTTTTTCCTTTATTTTTCTCAAACTTTTTCTCTCTGACCACAAGAAAAAACACTCTAATCCATCAAAAGGTGGACAATTAAAGGTGATTTTAGGTTGTTTTCATGTTTTTTGGATGGAAAAATGAACTTTGTCTCGCTCTCTGCGAGAAAAAAACTAGTCGCACCGACCTTTTTTCGCCTTTTGTAATACTTCCCAACCAACAAAAAGTGTCATTGCTCTAGCGCACGCTTTTTGACAACAAATAGACGCTGTTGTATTGTTGTTTTGGAGGATTATTTTCTATTATTATACATTCATAAGTTTTGATATGATTTTGAAGGACGATTTTTTACTATAAAGTCCGTCGCTTCACTAGTTATTCGAAAATAAAACCCCAGTTTTTACTTTTATCTACCATTTTGTTTAACCTATGAGAAAAAAATGTGAAATTCGAAATATATGCACGATGAAATCATGTTTTTACTTTTTCAAAAAACAAGTAAATTGAGTATTTCATCTAATTAAATTTCACCGGAAATATTTTTAATTGCTTGTTTTGATGTCATTCATAGAATTTCATTCCACGTAAAACCTTTTTCCAATTAGTGTCTCATCGGGGTTATTTTGCAATATGACACTTTCAGTATTTGTGGTGTCTAACAATTATTTTTTGCACATGAATATTTTAAGATTCAGTTCTGCTACGAGTGAGATTTTAGCTCGAGCCTTGTTTTTCTGTTGATTATTTTTTGTTTGGAAGTGAAAAAATTAGTTTCCAATGGAGCCAATCAGTTATTTTTGCCTCCATCAAGTATTCTCAATCTTTTCTATATATTAGGCAAAATCTCACTTTTTATTTTTAGGAAATCTCGTATATTGTTTTGAATTAGGATATTTTCGAAGTGCTCCTTTTTTCCTGGGAGTTTTCAATGTTTGTTTTTCGAAAGCTTTCTGTTTGATGAATGCAAAAATCAATAGGTGGTGTTCCATGAATTGAAAAACCATTTTCTCATGAATAAAAATATTTAATTCATGTAATTTTTAGTCAATATCAACATGAAAACTTTTCATTGCGTCCAGTGCATCATTCATTTATTGTTATTCTAATTTTCAGGTAGTTCGAATACACTGGAAACCGGTAATATTCACCATAATGGGACTTTCAATTCTATTCGGTATCTTAATTTGTACAACAAGTGCTTGGGGACAATGGAGGACGAATCAACGACAACATCAGCTCTCAATCCTACCAGATTCGTCGACGTTAAGGCTGTGTAGAGATTTCACGAATCAAACGAGGTTCAAGAGTATTCTAAAACCTCTAATGGTGCCGAGAGTTGTGGATACACCACAGCATAAAGTAGTTGGAAATGTGAGTTTTTTTTAATTTCAAAATACTTAGCAAAATTGAAACTCTGAAATTAAAACGTTGTCCGATGTCCTCCATTTGATTTGAGAAACATCAAATTCGACTAAGTTTAGAAAAAATTAGGGATCTCCAATTTTTCTCTACGGCTTACATATACCTGAATATTTAAACTTTTTAAATGAGCAAAACTTGAAAAAGGTTCAAATTTCATTTTTGTTTTTTCAGTATATCGAATCATTCCTTGCAAACCTGGGCTTTTCAACCGAATGGGATAATTTCCAAGATTCAACCCCTCTCGGAGTTCGCAACTTCCGCAATCTAATTGCAACTTTCGACGAATCGGCTCCACGTCGATTTGTTCTCGCTTGTCATTATGATTCAAAAATCATTCCCGGACAAGTTATGATTGCCGCCACTGATTCGGCTGTTCCTTGCGCTATGATTATGGATATTGCTCAAACTCTTGCTCCATACATGTATAAAAGAGTAGCGCAAAATGTTGGTCTCCAGTTAATTTTCTTCGATGGAGAAGAGGCTTTCCGTGAGTGGACGGCTACTGATTCGTTGTACGGAAGTCGACATCTGGCACAAAAATGGGAACAGAAATGGTATCCATCGAGCAGCGCATTCAACAACTTTGAACTGAGCAAAGAAATCGATCGAATTGTGAGTTTAAACATTTTGAGGCACAAACTGTTCCCGATTCACAATTTCTTTTATCCGAGTAAAAGAAAATTATCGCGTTTTTATTTGCGAAATCCTACGCTTTTTCAAAAGTTTTTTATAAACGAAATAAGCAAATTAAAATTTGAACAGATGAATCGAAAGTTTTCCACCAAAAATTCCACAAGCTTCACTGAAAAAACATTTTAAAGTGAACAAAACGGAAAAAATAACACATATTCACTAGATGTTGTAAATATGTTCATAAATATTTCACGATTCATTAAATGCAAGAGTTTAATGTACCCAAACCATAATCCAAATAAATATGATTTTTGGTTTTTCAGGATGTCCTGACACTTCTTGATCTTCTCGGTGCAGCTAATCCACAAATCGGCAATACCATTGGAATGGGTGCTACTGACCTATTCGGGCAATTGGCTGATGTTGGTATGTTGGAGATCCTTTTTCTTTTAATATTTTCTTATTTTCAATCCAACCAGGCCATCCAACGAAAAAACGTATGTTTAGTTTGAGCCGACGAAATAGCAGGTCAAATTGAGAGAATTTGAAACTTTTCAAAATTTGATCTACTTTTCGTTGGATGACCTGGTTGGATGAACAATATCTTCTACGGAAATTCGAGTTAATGAGAACAGCAAAGGATTATGAGTGATGAAATAGGATAATTATACTTTATGGAAGAATTCAATTTTTCAGCCATAATTGTGGCAAACTAATTTTGTGATAAAACAAAATTTCGCAATTTTTCAAAAAAAAAAAAAATAGAAAAAAGATATAGAAAAAAAATTTGAAAGTGGTTTTTCATTATTTTTCAACCTTTACGTCACCTATTTTCCAATTCTCATTGCCGAAATTGTGAATAACAATTTGAGATGCTCCAGTTGTCAAAATAAAAAGGTCCCTTCAAGGGTATTGCAAAATACTCATAAACCAATAATGGTGATAATTTTTATCTAAAACATATATTTCCAGAAACTCAACTCCGTTCCAATGGTTGTCTCAACTCTCTGAGTCGTAATATATTCAGCAAACAGTTATCTTCTAATCAAGTCGAAGATGATCATGTTCCATTCCTTAAAAGAGGTAAGTAACCTACACATAATCACAAACGGCTACTCTTAAATTTTCAGGTGTTCCTGTCCTTCATCTAATCACCGTACCCTTCCCAACTGTTTGGCATCGACCATCTGACAATGGAAATGCGCTTCATTGGCCAACAATCGACCACTTAACAGCCGTGGTTCGAGTTTTCACCGCAAAGTATCTGGGAATTGCGCCAGCATAATTTTTCTAATAATATTAATTTTTTATCGCATGGGGAGTCGCTACAGTACTCCTGGTTAACAGTATTTTAATAATTTCACCATTACGGGCTCCTTTGGTTGTAAACAACTTGAAAGATAAAACTTTTTTATCGTTAAACCCGTTTAAAATTTAAAAATATGCTCTTTTAAATTGCTGTTGCTTTGACGGATTTGACTTGAATTTCAGTCAGCAGGGGGGTATTTGTTGTTGATGCTCCGGTTGGATAGTGGGAAATTATTCGAGTGCTTCGTCCTTCGGATGCCATTCGGAAAGAACCGCGAGAAGTGTGCTCATTTATCAATACCTGAAAACAAAGAACATGAGAATTGAAGGAGAATATTTGAGAGTTAGGCTCTATGAGGGGCGTTCTATGTTTAAAAACCTCGAAAGCTCAACATACTACAGTACTCCTAACATCCTGCAAATCAAACCAGAAGTCATTATTTTATGGAGCCACATGTTTCTGACACTGGATGACAAATTTACCAACAAAATGTTTTGTCCTTATGTTTACTGAATGGAATATTATGTTCTAAAATATTCATTTTCCGAGCTTTCTGCAAGCTGCTTTCAGGAAAGGTCATGGGAAACACGCGGCCGAGTCCTAAAAGAGGATTGTTTTGGAAAATATTTTAATTCTAGAAAATTGGTCAAACGTGCATAAAATTTGAATGGGGAAGTGGGTTCAAAGGCGAGCTCAAATTCTACCTGTGACATCACTTTTGTTGTTGGTTTCGATGTTCTGAAATTGGTTATACAATGACCTGATGTAGGGGTGGAATTTGGTGTCCTATTTCTTCACATGAAAAAGTATTTCTAAGTAAAAGTACATTTTTTTTCAAAAGAGTCCGACCTGGAAGAAGCTGGCCGTGCTCTAGGGACTTCGGGCTATAATCTCACCGGATCGATACTACACACTTTTGTGAGAATCTCTATTTTCAGAAAGTTTTGTGGTCAGAACTAAATTCTGTCAGTGAAAGAACTTCATTAAATGCTTATAGTGATTTATAGAACTTCTAATTCTAAATTTACCAGTGCTGATATTTGAAAAAGCGTGTTACTATCCCAAGCCTATGGAAATTCTACTCTTTGATTGTTAGTTGTGAAAAAAGTTGATAGTGACTACTGTGCGTTTAAACATACTCTTGGCGGAAGGCGCATGAATGCATTGGCTGCCGTTTCAACTAGATTTAAAAAAATTTTGCACTTTTTTCAGTCACGCAACACATTAACCTTTTAGAAAAATATTTTTCCATGACGAATTTGTTTTTGAATCTTCAGCTATCTAATCAGATTTTGATGTAACAAAGAATGTTTTGGAAATCGCCCTTTTTTGTGTATCATTCACAACAAAAGTTCATTTTTTGAATATTCATTTTGGTTCTCTTTGAAATGGCTTTTGTGACATTTCCTATCAATGTCAATGTTGTTTTTCCCTTCTATCTATATCCCAGTCTAACTTTTCCTTTCTGTCGTTCAACGTATCCTGGACACACAATTCGTTTCCACGCAATTACTGCTGTTTTGCGGAAGTTCGCACTGAAAATTCAAAATTATTCGAGGTCCCAAATATAGAATATGCATACCTGGAAAAAGCGTAGACGAGAACATCGATGGCGAAATTCATATAATATAAATAGTGCGCAATGTTATAAGTGAATTGGTAGATCAAAGGCCGGTCGAATTGAGGAAATCCTTCTTGAATAATGATTTCGATTAGGGCGAAAATGTAGAATGGAGTATTGAGAAGGACGAAAAGAAGGGGCATGACCCAAAGGATTCGGGTCCAGGTTCCAGAGGCACTTGATGAACCGCCAGTTCGACGAGAAATATTTTTCTTTTGGTCTTCGATGAAATGTTCTTGTGATTTTTTGACTTGGGTAGCGACAAGGATGTTGAGAATGACGATTATACCACAGGGAAGGATGTAGCAGAGGATTGTGTCGAGGATTTGAACGAAGATCTGGAAAAAATAAAAATTCTGATTTCATCGGCCATGTACTTAGTAGTGTCTGGATCGAATCAGACTTAAAAGTAGTCAAACCTCTATTTTTTTCAAATTTTTTTTTATTTTAATGGATCATAAAAATGGCGATTAAGTTGATTTATACAAAAATAAAACCCAGTTTTTTTTTGAAAATAGAAAATACTAGTTTTATATCTTCTAGAAAATCAAGTGTGATATTCAAGCCATTTTGAGCAGACCACCAAAAGCCTGCTCACATGGGCTTGTTTGAAAATTTTTGAAGGGCTTGTTTGAAAATTTTTATTCGAAGTGTGATAATAAAAAAGGTTTTTTTTTTGAAATAGAGTAAATGTTTAGTGCTCAAAATTTTTAAAACCATTTTGAGCAAAAACATAATTTCCCTGAGAAAGTTTAAAAATACCAGAATATCAAGTCGGACCGGTAAGAAGCTCAGTAGGTCTGAAAAATAGACTGGCTCAGTTCCTAAGGCCAACGGGCCTTGTAAAAACACAGAAGACAACATTCATGATGGGAAACTTGAAATGATCTGTTTTTAAAATTTGATTCGTCATTTTTCTGCGTCGAGAGTTCATTTTCTATAATTCAGCGAATTTTTGAGTTTATTCAAGAAATAAGCTGAATTCTGAGGCTTCATCGGACCTTTTTGGTCTTTACTATCGAAAATGTCAATATTTTTCATCCACTTTTTTTGTTGAATATGAAAATTGCTCTGAAACTGACTATAAAAAGGAAATAAAAAATAACGGAAGTGATCCCTAACTGAAAAAAATATGCTCTCTTTTTTTGTTTTTAAATTGGCAATTCAACAAGGCGTGAAAATGACAAGAAGGAACACTTCATAGGTTTTTGTTAGGATTGCTTGATTAACATCAAAAAACTATGCCAATAATAACCAGGATAACGACCTTTTTCAAATAACTAAAAAATTTGCGGAATTTCTTTGAAACTTGGTTTATAAGTATTCATGTTCCGCTTAGTTCAAACCACCGGAAACTACATGCGCATAAGGATTTTTTTTCGAACTTTTTTGTTCTCTGACGTATTCGTGAGATGCTACAAATACATGTGTACACATGCTATATGCGATGTCCAAAGCTGAAAAAAAACCGAAAAATCAGCAAAAAAAAACGTTCAAAGCTTCCGCCTGATTCTCTCTGTTCCACACACTCTCTCGAGAGTACTGTTCGAGGTCTCGACGCGATTGAACGAAATAGTGTGTGAAACAGAGAGAGTGCTTTGAACGTTTTTTTTCGCTGATTTTTCGGTTTTTTTTTCAGCTTTGAACATCGCAATACATACTACAAACAAAATAGCTCACCTGATAATTGCCCGGACGCAAGAAGCACTTTCTTCCCTCATCCGACGGAATCAATATATAAAATTGGATAAGATGTATCAGAAATGGGATTGGTAACCAGTACATGATAACCCTCGCTCGATCAACGTGAGCATATTTCATGTGAGCCAATGGGTGAGCAATTGCTAGGTATCTTTCGATGGTGAGCGCGGCTGTTGCCCAACTGGAAACGTATGAGGAAACCGCCAGAACATACTCTACTCCAACACAATATTCATAGGTTTTGTAACCAATCTGAAAATATGGAGATGGATCAGTATAAGAAGGATGAAATCAATAACATACCCTGAAGAATACACCCAAAACTGCAGTTAGAAAGACACTATCAGCCAATGTGAGAACGATCAAGTAGATGTTTGCATTAACCTAAAAAACCAAGAATCATATTTCATCTTTTAATGAAGAAGAAAATCTTGCACCGACCTATGTCATAAGAGGATTAATGCAAAAATGAGGATTTACTTTAAGTAGTTCTTTTTTTCATCAAAAAATATTTGGAAAAACGTACAAAAAGTCTGGAAAGCGAAACAGGCTTCAGATTTTAGCGGGGATTTTTGAACTAGGCTGGTAAGCCTTATTCTGAATATGACTCACCCTTCTTAGACGTGAATGGAAAATGGTGACCAGTGATATGATGTTCCCTGTCAACCCGAACAATGAGATCAATGGTAAAATGTAGTGATCCGCTGATTCTTGAGGTTCTCCATCAACAAGTTCATTTGTTGAAGTTGAAGAATTGTTGAACATTTCCTGGAAAAATCGATATTTTTAAGGGGAAACGAAAATTCGGCGGCGAAATGAAATCGGGAGAATCGCATCAAATGAATATATATGTTCATATGAATGTGTGCTCGTTAAAAAATCACATAAAATTGTCATTGGTTGAGGTGGCCTCAGAAACAGCGAAAAACAGAAGAAGTAGTCGAACAGAAGTTGATGTATGTCTATATTTGACATCAAGAAAAATAATTAGGCCAAAAAATAGCAGAAGCCCCCCTTCTAACCTCCTTCATTCGCCTACCCGTTTTGAGCTCAAAAATGAAAAATAAGAAAATGAAACTGAAAACAAATAATATATAGATATAAAAGAGCGGAAAATATGGCACATAAGAAAAAACAAAAATGTTCAGGTTGAGTATTTTTAGCGGTGTTTTTTGCGCACACATGAATTCACATCAATTAAAGCTTAGTTATGAGGAAGTTCCGGTCGGGTTGGGGTGAGTGGTTTTACCGACGACGACGAATGCGAACAGAGAGAGTATGGGAGGGGAAAGGAGCGGAGTCGTACTTACGTCTGAAAATCATACAAGGGGATGGTGTGAGAAAACTATGGAGATTTTGAACGAGATAGTTTGAAATCCCGTATTCAATGTTCGCCAAAAAATCTAACACTTATTTTCAGCCACAAAGTACATGGGGAAAAAAACATGAAAAATGAATGAAAAATAAGAGAAAACTTATAATTATCGTGTATTAAGTCAAGCTATAGGGTAACTTTTAGTCCTATTTTCCGAAATTTTCACAATTTTCTGGTCAAGTAGTTTATTTAGGCCATTTTTCACAGTATCCGAAAGAATTATGTGTAAAATGTATTGGTCCGGTCAAAAATAACTAGTTTGAAGAACATAAACAAAGTCAATAAAGGCTCATTTTTGGGTGTGAAAAATTTGAACAGATTCAAGAATCAATAACATAATTTTAAAAATACATAGCTATCAATGTCAATTTCGAAAATACACCAAAAAACATAGGTATGAGGAAGAGAAGCCACAAGCCTGCCTTACTCTTTTTTTTTTGAGAACCCTATGAAAATTTGTGGGCGGAGTTGCACTTGTCGAACAAGCCCGCCCTCAAATCTTAGACAATCTTCTCTTGTTTTATTTTTTTTATTTTTTATTGATTGGCATATGTTTATCAAAACAAAAACGAAACTGGCAGAGTACTACGAACGGCTATAAATATGCATAGGACGACTAAAAATAAAACTGAATATTAAAAAAAAACATTGTTTTTTCTTTTTTAAAACTGTGGTTTTTTGATTTTTGGCAAAAATTTGGATGGTTAACTGAAAATCAATACCAAGATTAAGTTGTGAAAACTCAACACATCCAACTGTATGGAAATATATATTAAAAAACTTAACTTTGAAAAAAAATATGAAAAGCTAGTGTCATTTTATGTTTCAAAATGTCGCAAAAACCCTACTTTGCAACAGTGGAAAATCCTGTAAAAGTTAAAGATACACACCTGGTAACAAAAAGGTCTCGCAACGTTGAGAAGATTTTTTCATTTTTCATTGTCAAAGTACATATATGAGGGGTTTACGATATAAAGTGACATTAGCTGAACTGGAACGTCTGATTTTTTTGGAAATGGGATTTTTCTACTTTCGGGACTGGGTTTAGCCCCGAAACTAACGAAAAAGCACACGTCAGAAGTGAAGATCGTCGAGATCAAAGCTTGTTTTCTACAATGACACGGCCTGGACCGGTCCGGATAGGCTAATAGACCTAGGTTCCCAGAACTTTGATGGATTTTGAAAGTGTGTCACGTTAAAAGAACACTGTTTATGTTCACCAGTCAACAAACACCCTTAATCTTTTTCTCTTATTTTTTTGTAACCCTATCGAAAGATAAATCATCTATGATTCTTGAAAATGAAAATCTTCGAAGACATCCCCCCGGAAGTGGCGATGAAATCTGATCATTGAAAGTACAATAACATATTCTCAAACATGTCCGGTTTCAAATATCAAGAGTTCTTTCTTCTTTCTCAACAAAAGGTCCATGAAAGTAATTAAAAAAAGAATATTCATCCACATAAAACTTTTTTATGGTATCAAAAAGTTGATGAATAAAATAAATGTAGAATTGATGATGAAAAAAGAAAGAATATAATAAAATATGAATTGGAATTTTTTGTGTGGTTCAAAATATATTTTGTTATACGTATAAAAAACAGGAAACCCTAAAAAAAGAGAAAAACCCGAATGAAAAACACTTGAAAATTAGTTTTTTCTCTTCCAGACCTGACAAAAAAATTACGGGAAAAAATTGGGGAATAAAAAAAAACATATTTAGAAACGTTTTTTTTTCGGAGGAAGAAAAACTTCATCTCTCATGGTGTTATAATCGAATCAAAATGATGATGCCCTTTTCTCAACATATATATTTTTTCTACATTTTTTTGAATCGAGGAAAAAATGTTTGTGGAAATATGAAGTTTTGAAGGAGTTGCGAATAATCGACGCTTCCTGTTCCTGGAAAACGCGAATAAAAAGGACGGACCAAAGCATGGAATGGAAAGGACTTTGTTTCTTGATTTGAGCACACATTTTTTGGCATATGTGTGAATGAATGTTTGTTGAAGTATAGATTATCGAAACATTTTGGTAAAGAGTTCTTGAAAAAAAACATTTTTTGAAAGAGAACTGTGCCATGCGATAGAGTTTTCAATGCTGATCAACATCTCATTTCAAAAATTTGCCGAACTCCGCGCGAAAAGAAAAAAAAATCAAGATTTTCAGCTACCACTGAAAGCCATAAAACGCTGAAGGAATTGCAGTTAACTTTGTCAATTTTTTAGCTAAATGTTTTTAGCACTTTTTTGAAACAAGTTTTTCAAGCGTTTACCTTTTGTTTTTAGAGAAAAATAAGTGTTTCAAATAAATAAAAAAAAAAAGAAAGAACATTTTACATTGTTCTTCGCTCGATTCTCAATTTTTTCGTGGAAACTAGCAAAAAACCAAAGACGAGATTTGGATGAGCATCAAGAACTCTATTGTGAACCAATATTTTTGTTTGATCTCTATCGATTCTTATCAGAGCAGCTTTTTGAAAAATTTAGATAGGATATTTTGACGTGTAGACACTTTCACTTTTCAGGTTCGACCGTAAAGTTTTCGATGATCTAGATTTTCGAAAATCGAGTCATTTGTATGTACACATTGTACATGATATTTTGTACTGTGCTCTCATATTTTGAATGAGCAACTTGTTTCTTTGGTCAGTTGATTTAAAAATATGACAAACCATGATCAGCTCATACATACACAAATAGTCAAGAACATTTGATTACTTTTCAAGGAATTCTTGCCAAATCATTTCGCATTCCCTCATGCCTCCAAATTTTGTTTTTTTTTCTTGCAAACGTTTTCCGAGAATAGCAATATACACACACAATGAATCATAAGAGTATACGAGAAAGAGCCGGAAATCAAATAATAACTCAGAAAAACAAAACACATAACAAGAAGCACAACCCGGGATTTGTCGGCTACTTTGAAAAATCAACAAGGTTACAAGTGCGCTCTGTTGGAAACATTGAACTACAGTAATCCTATAAAAATAAAACATGAAAAATGTAAAATGTAGTGTTGTTTAAGCCCTCCATTTCGTTCGTTTAACGTCATTTCCAGGAGAAACTATGATTAGCTTCATTTCAACTTTAGACTACTCTTGGAACGTGTCTGATCTTGTTGGTCTTATTAAACTTTTAAAATATAATGAGTTCATGAGTTTGAAATCAGAGTTCATATTAATAAAAATGATATTTTTTGGAGGGATTAGAAAAACGTTGAAAAATAGTAACACGACGTGGGAAGTTGGAAAATTCAAACAATTGGAGAGATTAGGAGGGTTCTAGAGATCAAAAGTGGGCAAAAACTTTCGAACTTTGGTCACGTTTTTTATCATTTTCAAAACAAAAAGATTCACAGCTGTTATGAATATTATACCGATTATATATTCAAAAATAGTGATTTTTTGTTAACTCCTCTAGGAAAAAGGAAATGTTTTTGAAAAAATCAATAAAGATTGGTGCGACTGAAAAGTTATACTAGTTACATATTTAGTTAGACTAGAAAGAAGTATGATGCTTATAAATTAAATATATCCAGAATTGTCTTTGTTCTTCTACTCATTTGACTTAAGACATTCTTTTTTTATTCTTTGAAAATAATAACGAAATCGGATACGCAAAACAGGAAAAGTAAATATCCTTTTATTATTTTCAGATCTCCCGAGGTTTTTTTGCTGATTTGTATTCTAGAGCATTCCGATTTTAAGAATCTAATATCCTCATCATTTCTTTTGACATATTATGCCTAAAAATAGTTTTCTTGTGTTAATTATGTGAAACACAATGAAAATATATTACTAAACGAAAGAAACAAAAAAAACAATTAGTTGGTGCGGAATGTGGGCAGTTCGAGTAAACTCGAAGAAGACAACTAAACTCGAAGAAGACCCTATACTAATTTGTTTTTGTTTTTGTCAGGGGAAAAGACAATAAAATATGCTTAAGGATACGTTTATAACAATTAAACTTGGGAAACTTAGATCTTTGGGTGATCAAGTAAATCTTTTGGATAGAGTTCTAAAATCTGGTTATTTTCATTCTAAAATTGGAAGCTCTAAAGATAGAACTGTTCCAGAATAATATGAAGGTTATATGAGAACTTATGAAGGGTTCTTGTATTGAATGAGAAGTGCATTTTTCTACCGCAATACAAAAAAATATACATACCGTAACTCTAATCCCCTTGTCCGGTGAAACTCTCTTGGTTGGATCAGTTACCCATGCGAATAAGCTAAAACTGAGTTCAAATAGTTGCATCAATTTTCAAAACTCTATCAAACGACATATAACTAGTCTCACGCTTGAAAAAGAAAAAAGTGTTACATTAAAAAAATACCTCAAAAAATCGTAGAATTTATGAAAATTGTTAGAGATGTTTCAGATTTTTCAGGGAAGCTGAAATTTTAATTTTGTTAATAACAAGATGTTGATCAGCACCAAAAAGCCTATTAAATGACACAGGTCTTGATCAAAGTTTTGTTAACAGCTTTATATTATTCTCCTAGTCGTCTAGTCACATATTGAACGTTTGAAATGACAATTCACAACTAACAAGTTCAATTGAGTTCACTCTCTGAACAAGAATGATGACATAAACGTTTTTCAGAGAATAAAAATCACATGCACTTAGGAGAATATGCATGATGATATAAATTAGTTTCATTATGACGATTTTCGCCTGTTCGCAGGCAAAATGAAATTGAACTGCAAAATGAATTAACATAAAGAGAAGAGAGAGACGAAAATAAATAAATGTGTTTATTTTTGTTTGTGTATGTGTGTGTGTGGCTGAAAAAGTTTTTGTATGATTCGAATTTTAATTATTTTGTCTTTTTTTGCTTGAAAAAATCATAGAGCAAGATATGGTGGAGTCTGAAAATTGACTCTGAGAATGACATTTTTGAAGTTATCAATTATGATAGATCAAAATTCATTAACCGAGACTATGATTAGTCGAAAATGTTACATGTGTATAAAATTATAGGGAGGGAAAAAAGTTGTGTTTTGGCACCTGGAATGTGAAAATGTGTTTTATTTCCTACAAAAACAAACTATATACACTCACATTTTTAGTCAAGCGGGTGACAATTTTGTTTTTATTCTTCTCTGCAAAAAATGACACGAGCATTTATACGTATCAATCATAAAATAGGGAATTGGACTCAAAAATGGAATGACATTGAATATTCATTTGAAAAGTACGTAAATATACATGGAAATTGAATTTTGAACTTGGAGAGATAGGATGTTTGATGGGTTGAGAAGTGCTCTTTGCTTACAGGGGTGGATATCGTCTAAATGGGATCAGCTGCTATGGAAGTTGGACAAAACGGATCAGACCTTATTTTCTTACGAGTTTTTTTCTAAACACTGCGAATTTAGAAAATTCACATCAGGCCTGAGCTATCTTGGGAAAAGCTGATTAATTATCGAAAGATAGACCAAGTACGTTTCAGAGATTGTTTTAACTTCGGTTCTGTTTTGATACCGTTGATCTTGCTTCTACGGCCTTGAAAAAATTAAGACCAAGTCCAGTTTTTCTAATTGGATTCATTTTACAAGAAATTTTTTGAATCGTCTAGTAGACTTCTGAAAAGTTCATTCCTGTACGATTTATTGGCCCTATTTCATAAACCTGGAAATGCAGTCAGACCCCTTTATATAGGATTGTGTCCGTTCAAAGAAAATCTGCTTTGGTATGAATTTTTAGCACAGAAAACCAGGGCCGTTATTTCCTGATCGGAGCAGTTTCAGACAAGTCGGGCCAAGTTCAGTTTTTGAGCTCTAATCTGATCCGTTCTGGTCCGACTTCTTGATCAAATTCAGGCAGTCAATAAAAGGCCAGTACTATTTTTACTAATTAGGTCCGTTTCAGGAAATTCCTGGTTGACCCACCTATTGGGTCACATTCAGGAAAACTGAAAAAAAAGATAACGGATCAGGTTTTGGGGACACCTTTCTGAATTTTCTAACTCACTTCAAAAAAATTCAATGCAAATACGAATTGGACCCGATTCTATAAAACTCGCAAAAAATAGGCCACTTTTTCTGATCGGATACATTTTAGGAAAAACTGTAACGGTCCGACTGTTGGGTCCTATTCAGGAATACTCAAAAAAATAAGACCAGGGCCGTTTTTTCTGATCGGAACTGTTATTAAAGATTTTTTGGAATGTTTGGTCTCTTTCAGAAAAATCAAGTTCAGTCTACTTTTCGAGCCCGATTCGGAAAAAAAAAAACAGAAATCAGTTCGAGTTTCTTTCCGTTTCAGAAAACAACTTCTGGAAGAGCAATGAAACAACCAACGTATTTGCTCATTTAGCCCAAATTCATTTATTTTTATTGTTTTTTTGGTTTTGCAAGGAGCTGAAATACTTGGTAACAAACCACACAAATAAATTAGAGCTATTTTTAGACTCATTTAAGCAGAAAATCGGGTAATACTATGATGACTTCATGAAAAGATACATAGGCATGAAAATATCAATATATCATATTTGTAGTTGCACTTTACAGATTTTGAAGAAAGCTCATTAGATGTCTACATTAGATTTGAGAAGAAGCTAAAAAAGTTCTGAGAAAGAAAACTCGAAAAATAAAGAAGAAGCGAATGAAAGAGAAATGTCACGTCAAGTTTTCATTATTATTTTTCATTTATTTCTCATCAATTCTCTGAAAAAAAACTGAATTGACTTATTTTCACATTAGAACTGAACGTTGGAACTGAATTCCCCTCATTAGGCAAAAAGTTGGACAAAGAAGGAAAAAATAGTAAAATATGTAAATGTGTTCGTTTAACTGGTTGGCCAATCGGATCGGCCGAGTTAAAGAAAAACATTTTGGCCAGTGGTTTTTTGAGATCACAACTGGGAGTTTGAGAATTCGAAAAAAAACCCCGATTGCATTTTTAATTGTTTTTTGACTCTTCATTCGCGGTTTCATTGTTGTCAAAAAATTTCTAGGAAAGAGTAATTTTTTTTTTAGTTCCTTGTCAGAATTTGAATTATATAGCCTATTATAGTTATCCAAAAGAAGTACACGTTTTATAGATAACATACATTTTTAGATCAGAGAATAAAGTGCCGACGTGTGTCAGGTTATAGGAAATATCAGATAAATATTTTTACGAGTGGATGCATCAGAAAAAGTGAGATTCAGAGAATTTTCAAAGTTTGTTTTAAGAATAAAAAACAATTTTTTATGCTACACTGAACATATTACACCTTTGTAACAAATTTTAGTTGGAGTTAGATTTTGTGAAGGACCTGAAATAGTAACCAGGAAAGTCAGAAAAATGCTGTCCTAGTTTTGAAGCGACACACAAAACATAGCAGACAGCACAACCTGTAAATCGTCGGCTAAACTTTTTTTGAATAGCTCAGGTTTACCAGGTCTACTTTTTTGAGTATAAATAACACAACTCAGCGTGACCACCTGGATCGGTTCTGGTCCCAATAAACAAAACCAACTCATCTGGCCTTTTTTTAGAACCTTCTTTCAATTTATTATTTCAAAAATTCACTGTTTCAAATTTCTGGTAAAATTCAGCATATAATATTTTCATGATTTCGTTTGACGAGGATCTGTCGATTTTCAGTAAATATTAAAATCTATAAGAAAACGGATCAAATACACAAAAGCCTATGCTATGACCGACTAGCCGACATTTTGCGGTCCTAGCCATGATGATATGTTTTGTACACTTGTTTTTCTGATCTTCTGCGTCTTATGCACTCTTATGTTTTGGTCGTTTTTCTTTCGAAATGTGTTTTCCCATTTTTTTCGAGATACAAAAGCTCATAAATCCCATCGAAAACCCATCAATTTTATGTGCTTAAGAACACATGTACTGTAGACCAATTTCAGCGAGACAACCGATAATTATCAATTTTTGTTGTTCCTGGACGCATAAATCCTCACATTTTACGCTTGCTCGAACAGATGCCAAAACATATGGAAAGGGAAGAAGAATTTCGAACATAAAATTGCTTGCATAAAAAAAGACGCAAAAAATGACAAGTACAAATCGTAGCAGGGCGACAAATATATTTGATGGATGTTTGAAAAAATTAGATTTCACCATTTTTTGGCTGAAAAATGGCATATGTCGCTGAAATGAGAGTGACGTGCAGAATAGATTTATTGTTTATTTTGTTGTGTGCTGAACAAAAAAACGAATTGATGAAAATAAATTGGAGCATCATGAGTAAGAATATAACAATTTGATGATGAGAATGTTTGACAATATGTATGTATGTATGTGTAAAGGGGTTGATATTTTGAACAAAAACAGCTAGAAAGACGTAGACTTATGTCTTTAATTTTTGCACTAATTGCAGATAGCGTGACATGACTTCATTGGTAGCAAAAAATGAACATAGAACAGGAATTTGGAGGTCTCTAAATTTACAGGAAATGTATAAGCAGATTGTTTTAGATGGTTCTTAGAAACGGAAAAGACGACCCAATCTTTTTTTCAAACGAATATGGTCATATTTTTTGATTAATTTTTACAATTCTCAGTAGAAGTAACTCTCACAATCATAAGTTTGCCTTTAGATAAAAATTTTAGATAAAAAAGGAAGTATCCATTTTCTCTGAACGGGTTCGTTTTTGGGAGATCCATTTCCGGTCCGTTTTAGGTGATTTGCCAGATACTCTGATCATTTCATTAGCCATGATGAACTTGAGAACAAAACTCACAGTGGATTGAATAAAAATGGTAACCGATTTTTGAAAGATCCGGTAGAGTTTCTGATCAACAAATTTCTGCATCTTACTTCTGATAAGCTCCAAATTTCATTTTTCTAGGGTTTCAGCCTGATTTTCTTGATAAACTAATGTTTTTTCCATTTTGAAGTATTCTTTAATACTTCCACTTTGTTGAAAAATATAATTTTGAGAACATTTTCCATGTTTTCAGAGTAAAACCATTTAATTTTCAGCTCTCGGCGCGGAGATCAGCTATATTTAGGATCATCAAAAACTGCATCGGAAGGCATATGTCTCTTCTATTTTTTGATGAGATTAGCTAATCATAAATTAGTTTTTGAACTTTTCAGAAAAGGAACTTCCCAAGGATCCTAATTTCAATTCGTATAAACACTTTCTCAGAAGGCCCTCTCCTTCACGCGAAAAACGGAATTATTGTTGTTTTTCTCATTAGAAGTTTTCAAAATTGGCTCATATAGTATTATCCAAACTTCGAAAAACGATTTTGTTGAACATAAAATATAGACGCTTTGAAAAAATAAGTTTTGGAAACTATTAAAAAAAACGTTTTCCATTATGTTATGAGTTTAAAAAAATATAGGAATTGCAGAAAGTTGGAAACTACGGGGAAACAGAAACAATTATAATGAGAAGATTAAAACACAATGTCCGATGCAAGAAAATTGAAAGTATGAAGAACCGAACTTTGGTCTGCTATAAAGGATTATGAGACATCTTTGGGTTTAGTTAGCTTTTCAGTTTTATATGTTTTGTGGTCGTTGAAATAGGGCCAAAGTACTCGGCAAGTTGATCTCGAGCAAATCTTCCATATCAAAATGTGATTTTCAGCATCACAATTTCCATTGAATCAAACAAATGTATCTTTTTGACTTAGGTATGAACAATAATAAAATTGTTTTATCTTATAACACACTTGATAACAATCAACAGAAATTAAAATTTAACAACATTAGTTCAATACAACAACATAAACCTTATTAGTTTGTGTATGTGGTTCAGATATGTAATAGTAAAACATGTATAGTAGATTCGAATACTCTTTGAATCATTCTCAGGACAATTATACAGTGCCATATTCCCTGTCAAATCCAGGGCAATATGAAAAATGAAAAAAAAAACCAACTTACTTTAAAATAATCTCCACCCAGCAAGTATACGGATATCGGAAAAAACTCGAAGATCAAAGAACTTGATCTATGAGGCTGCAAATGTTTATCTGAAAAAATTCTTCTAGGACTTGTTGAATTTTTCAGAGATTTTATTTAACTTCTGTTTTTTTTTTCGTTAGGTATGAAAAATTGCAAAATACAGCCACCAAAACAAAGGTATTGAAAATATATAGTAAGGAATATTATAAACACAATCATAAATCTTTGCAAAAAAATTACCAGCCGCGAATTTGTATGGAGTAAGTTCAGGATAAATTGAAATTTATAATTGGAATACGACTAGCAATATGTAATCGTCAAAAAATGCAGTAAATATGATGAAAATGAGATTTAGGAGTTCCGTTGATTCTTATGAAAATGAACTGGTAGAAATGTAGCCCAAACCTTCTCAATCGCAATTATAAGAACTGACAAGGACCGCATTATTATTGTAGATTAGACAAATATCAAAGTTACTGATTTAATTTTGTGAGTTTGTGCACAAAATACAATGGCACAGATTTGTAGGGTTCCTTTTAGCAGAAGAAGGTAACTCTCCATGTCTGGAAAACGAATAAATACAGTTCTTTATCAAACTGATGTTTTCCATTCCTGATTCGACTGTATCGTTTTTTTCTTCTCATACCGTCATTGTATTTCAAAAAGTCTACCAAGATGTACTTTGCTAATTCACTTTGTTTAGTATTCGTCATTATTAGGTGTAACAACTCCTCCTTATTTGTGTCAAAAATCATATTCTTCAGAAAAAATTTATGATCTTCGAAAGTTTTTTAATTTGTTTATTATTTACACTTGTTATTTGAGGATTGTACTTTTGTACCAGTTTGTAGTTTTAGTGCCTATTCACGACGGTATGTCGGAGATCGCTTGAAGATTCTGTGATTGCTTAATTTAGAGTGCGGTGATTCGACGTTGAATTTACATTAATCGAAAAAAACCGAAAATGGTCACATGTCCTGCCCCTTCCAAATACGCAAAACTACATTACCATTCTTGTTATTTATTGCTCGAAAATTTGATAATATCGGACATTTTTGAAAGCTCATTGCTATTCGCTAAAGAGTACATATGTGGTCAATTTGAAGTTTAGAATAGTTATCAGGAGAGTCGATGTTGTACTTTGTCATTCCTGAAACATTTCCCAAGTTACTTGGGCCAAGTGAACCATCTTGAAAAGCATCTTGAAAATGCGATTTACAATAGCTTGGTTCGATTTGCACAAATTTCATAATTAATATTTTTAGGATGAGGTCACAAACCGATTGAATTGCTATCACTGAATATACATATTTTTCCAGAGAACTTCACGAAGTTGAAAATGAAGTTGTTTGTGATATCATGCTTGGGATAACAAGTAAGATTTAGAAATTGTCTCCTTTAGTATACCATTTTTCGCAACTGTTATAATTGTCAACTCCACAATGATGCGAGCCTTCCTAGCCCTTATTGAAAGATTTTGGGATACATTTTCACCTGTTAATCTCGTATTTCAACCAAAACTTTCAATCAATCCGTACGCCATACAAATGCGCAGCTACACTGGATATTTTTCCCTTGAAGAGATTTATGCTTCCATTTATATGTAGTATTCCTAATTATATTTTGTCAATTGCAATGTGTTGGAAACTATTTTTTCTTGAAATTGAGCAACAATAAAGTTCTGCGGACAGTGAATATATATTTTACAGCTTTTCAAAGAAGTTTTTTCGCAGATAAATATATTTCGCATGAGTGATGGGTTAACTTCGTTGATATTCGAATTCATTCCAACATCGTTATATTTACTTGGAGGAAATGATTTTCAAGTGAGTTGATTTCTACATAACCTATCCCTTTTCTTTTGTTTTTACAGGAACTTGTAAATTTTTATTAAACTTACAAGAATGAGTCAAAGAGTATTCAAATCCACTTTATTTTACTATTTCATATCTGAACCAAAGAAACTAATGAATAAGGTTTCTATTGTTGTGCTGAACTAATTTTGTTAGACTTTAACTCTTTGTTTATTGTATTGAAATCAAGTTTAATAAAACTAGCTCTTTTTATGAATAATTGAGTTTTCCATGTGTTATTTCTTGAGAATGTCTGAGGCCGGAAAACTGGAAGTATAAATAACCGAATTTCGGTAATAAGGATTTGGTCAAGTATTGTGCCTCATATATTTTTTGATGATAAACTGTGCTTTAATCAACCAAAATTATCTCATGTGAAGACATCTGGATACTTGAATATTTTATTGGAGTGAGCTTCCGTTATTTTCTATACGTATTAACAGCAATAAACCTTCAAACTCAAATTTTTAAAATAATTTTTTCCTTTTTAAACTTACTCTGTCAGAAAAAATTGTTGTATTAAAAACAAACATTTTCTGTTAACATTTGGAAAACAAAAATTCAACATTTTCAGATTTTCATTTTTTCGAAAAGGTTGAAAGAAATAGCATCAGCCTGCTTGTTCATCATCTTGGACACACCTGGTAGGAGAAAAATGGCATAGGACCAACTGTTTTGACTCGAATTATAACAATTTTGGCTTTAATATTCAAATATACTAGGTTTATATTTGGACTTATGTTTATACAACAATTGATTATACTTTTGTCAATGCAATTTTTGAAAATTTAAAATAAAGTTCCATCAATACTACAGTGAAAGAAATGTCATAATTTTTTTCTAGAACGCAGATGTCTGACAAGTCGAGGACGTTTTGAAAATTATTGAAAAAAACATAAACTAGGACATATTCTGAAAGGGACCACCTGAATTGGGGCTCAACTGGGCTCAACACTATTTTTTTCTGAAACATCCTGAATCAGACCTAAAAAGTGGACCAGAATTTGAAACAGACCAGACAACTTTTTCCATAGATGATCTTCCGGCTGTAAAAATTATTCACTTCGAAGCATTACTTTATTTTTTAGGATCGTAAAATTGATGCAAAACACTGAACCAGGTCCCTTTCAGAAAATTATGTTTCATGTCCAATTAAGAAAGCTTAAAATAAATAAGATAGGTCAGTTTATTCTTATCAGGTTCCACCAAATTTTATGATGCTCATTCACGTGATGAAATTATTTTGGCCCTAATCAACTTCGTTGGCTGAGTTGAGCACAGGGTGCAATTTTTCATTTCACATATCTCAAAAACGTTTTTATGAGTTTTATGGAAACACTCAGGAACAATAATGGTTTGTTCGATGTCAGCCGATCTAATAGACTGAAATATATATCACTAATCAAAAGAATATTGTACAACTTCTGCCCCCAGAAAATCAACTACAAAATCTTCTTTTTTTCTGTTATGACAGTTTTGAATAAATAACATAACTACATAAACATGTTTTGTATATTCTTAAACATCAGTGCTAACATATAAATATACAGAAACTGATAAAAACAATCATGAAAAGTGCAGGAAAAGTGTAACACGTTTTTGGAATCGCTGCATTTTTTAATCATAAATATAGGTCTTCCTATTTATCCGAATTATAATGTAGAAAATACTGAATATGATTTTTGAACTAAATGATACAATGGTTTTTCATGATATTTCACTCGAAACCAAAAAAGTACACCTCATTCATTCTTTCCCAATGCAATCCATCAAACAAATCAAAAAATGAAAATAAAATTCGTAATGTTTTCTCGTTTTTTGTTGGTCGTCAATTTGAATGCAAATGTCTACGCGTCGGAAATTGACCATTTTCAATTGTGAAAAACGAACATGAGAAGTGAAAAAAGGTGACAAGTGTGAACAAACGATTAACAAGGTCATTTCAGGAAGAAGAGAAAATAGAATTGGAATGAGGATTCGGTGTGATCGAAGTTGGTTGTGAAATTTGAACGAAGTTGTACTCTTGATCTAGTAGCATCTTAAACAAACCTATCATCTCAATTTTTTATGGTATTTACAGTTCGCGTCCATCCGCTATGTCAGGATCATTCTTAAAGATAAGGCCAGACACAGTAAGCCCAAGACCGACCCAAATGATTTTTTTCGTCTCTGCATTTTTGTGGTGTCTGAAACGGACTCCATGAAATGAAACTGATTTCTGAAAACGGCCCTCACGAACCAAAAAAATTGTTGCAAAGTTGTGTCATGTTTTACCGAGTTTTTGTTGAAAGTGACCCAGAAGTATCAGAAAAAAGAAGACCAAATTTACGTAACTCCAAATTTTCTAGATGTTTTGTTCTGGTCCGATGTTCAGGTTCAGTTCAGGATATGACCAGATCTACTTTTACTTATTGGGCGCGTTTTAAGAACCTTTAAGTTATTTGGCCAGCTTTAAAGGTTGGATAAGGGAGTTAGGTTGCACTCAAAAAGAGCACATTTTTTAGGTACAACTCTCCAAGGATTTTTTTTACCGGAAAGTTTAGTTTTCAAGGAAACTTTGTTTCAAAATAGAAGCTAGGAAACTTTCCACGTAATTTCAAACTTGAACTTTTTTTTCCAGAGTATTAGGTTTAAAAAAAAACAAGAAATTATCAAGCTGTTTATCAACTTTTGATTCAACTCGAGACAAATGAAAACAATTCAGATCTGATTTTTAAGGACCCAGTTCCCTTTTAAATGTGAAATTTTCCAAAACTCATTCATTCATACTACCGTACCTCTCCTTCCTTCCTCAATCAATTAATTTCCTCCCTCGAGACCAATTCAATTCAACTCAAATCTCATAAAGCACAGCTCGACGATACTACGAAAAAAAAACTAAGATTTATGATTTTTCTCGACGATACCACAAACTCTTTTTCTCTTCAATTTATCGTCTTCCAAAGCAGTTGGCAAATTGCCCAATATTAATTAGCGAGACGATGTCTGCACTCTCTCCGATCTATCTGCTCTCTCATCATGTCGAACCATGAAATATGAACATTTGTTGGCAGATTTATGAACGAAAGGTGTCAGTTTTTCGATGAAAAGAGGATAGGATGGAAAAAAGACTGGACTAGTTCGGTATTTATGGCTCATTGTTAGGCGGATGTGTCTTATGAGATAAACTTTGAATATGGGACAACGAAATATAATGTAGAATGTACCAAAAAAAACTTGTACACGACATAGATACATCCCTTTAAAGACATGCTCTTGGTTTTCCTGAAACTTTTGATCATTTCAGATGTGTTTGATACAGTACCCCTCTACCAAGGTCTCCACCATGTGTAGTCATTTTGGTACTCCATACCTTCCCTCTTTGACCACGCCCACAATTTCGACAATTTTGAAAATGCCAATTGGTTGTAGTTCAACTTGACCACGCCCATCCATTTTGAACTCGATTCCAATTTCCAAAAACTTTTCATTCATATCAAAATCTGTCCTAAATATGCCTAAAGAGCAGTATATGTGTCAATTGTGTGCAAATCATGGAATTTTTAATCAGCCGAAAAAAGGGCATAAACAAAAGTGCCCTTATCGAACTTGTCCGTAAGTTGAATAGCGTTGCGATTTACATATTTGGTTGATTGTTTTTCGATTATCAAGGTTTTTTTTGAATAATCCTTTGGGCATCATCTAAAAATTAAAAATAGATCAGTAAATTAGTGAATCCCTTGAACTGATAACATTGGGTTCTGTTTTTAAAGTCCTCCTAAATCAGGCCAAAACTCCGAGCTCCGAGAAAAACAGCTCCGAATAAAACTTTTTATTCCGAGCTCCGAATAAAACATACATTGTTCTCCAGTTTAGATGATTTGTCCACTCCAACATTTTTGTCTAGGCCTGGCCTGTCTATCAATTCAGGCATGTTCTTTCAGTCAGCCCTTTTGTCTATTTCAGGCCTGTTCTTGAGTTTGGGCCTTTTTCTAATTCAGATTTGTTATCCATTGCAGGCTGTTCTTGAGTTTAAATTTCCAATTCAGACTCGTCATTAGTTCAGGCCTGATACTCAATTTAGACACGTTCTTCATGTCAAGTCTTTTATCTATTTCAGGCCTGTTCCTCAATTCGGGCCTATTCATCAGTTTAGGCCTGTTCTAATATTTTTATGTCTGTTCCTCAGTTCGTGCTGCTTTTCAGTATAGTCATTTTCATCAGTTCAGGCCTGTTAATCAGATCAGGTCTATTCTTTAATTCAGGTCGGATCTTCAATTCAGATCTGTACTTCAAATTGGTCCTGTTCATAAGTTATCTCCAGAAAATACTCCGAGAGTCATGTCAGATAGTGGATCCGATCTGACGATGTTTTGTTTAGAAATCAACGATGTTATCCACTTGACCAAACGTGTTCAGTCGCTGCTAGCATAAAACGTGAATATATTCTTCAATAATTTTTTAAAACCTTTTTTTAAGTTTCGGATTCATTTCAACGAAAAAATCTCATTTGGAAAGTCACGTTAGAATAAAAAACATCCATTTTTATTAAACGTTTCACTTTTTTTGAGAACACCAAAAACAACAGTTTCTCTCTAAAAATTGCAGAAATTCCAAAAGATCTTCATAAATTTCTAGATGCTCTCTTTGTGCCTTGAACACGAAAAGAAGAGCTCTGGACCAAATTGAGAGGCAATTGAAACATACAAATGAACATGCAAGTCAACAACCGCAACATAGTCAAGGTAAGTAAATTGTTTTTTTGAAAAGCTCTGTTTCACATTTCAAATTTCCCATGCTAATCTCATTCTCATATTTCAAAACTGTCACACTCTACCTCTGGTATACTGTAGATCTTACATTCCGATAAGACTTCTTCTCCGAAATTTTCAAAAAAAAAAGAAAAAGTGATCTCGTAATTTGTCAGGTAGTTTTTCTCGATTGCAAAATAAAAAAGCGCAATAAACACTCGACAAATTTATGGTCCGTATCGTTGTCACCTTACACTTTTTATTGGTTTTTTGATCAAGAAATATGAGGCGGCCGGCGGTTTTTGAAAATGAACGAATGAATGAAAAAATGAGAAGAGATGTTTTTTTTTCAGAATGTCAAACATCACCAGTATCATCGGAGTCTTCATCAACAACAACACAGAATATTACGGAGACCTATCCAAGATCAAGGTATGAAAAGAGGGAATAAAAAAAAACGGACAAAAAAACTAGAAACAATTCCTGAATCGGGTATCAGACCAGTTTTAATTTAATTTTCCAAATTAAATAATATTTCTGATTTGAGCTTCTTTCTAAAAAATTACTGCTTCAGGACTATACTAAAGTCTGAAAGGAAGTTTTTCACGAATGGATTTCGAATATGACATTTTCTGAAACTGTTCAATTTTATAAGAAATTTTAAGCGGACACGATTTTTACCACAATGTTCCTGGAACAAACAAATTGTATCTGAAAAAAAGTGACTGATTATGAATCATCCTGAAACTGTTCAGACAATCCAAAAAAATTCCTGAAACAGACCCTATTAGACGAAAACGGACGTCACTCTAATTATTTCAAGTTCTCCTGAAACTGACCCAACAGTTGAATGCGTTTTTTGAAAAGGACCTGATCCATTCTGGTCCGATTCACAAGGGAATGGTGTGAAAATAATCTGGAGTTTTCCGACGAGACCTATACTATTCGATAGGTTTTTGGACGCTGATTAATATCCCATTTTCCATTTTTGCGAAATGGGCACCCTAGACCCAATTTTCAGCCTTGAATTTTACACTGAAAATACAAAAAGTGCTCGAAAAAACTAACAAAAATGGGATATTGAGCTAATTATAGGGTAACTTTACCTCCTGGAAACATCTAGATTATCAGTTTTGCATTGAAATGAAAAATTAAAGCACTTCCAGCAAATTTGCTTTTTTTTCAATTACGACAAAAAGAAATGTGAATTCACAGACATAAATAATAATAAAAAACGTGAAAATAATACGTGAAACTATTTTCATTAGATTTTTCTGTTTTTTTTGCAAGGAATTTCCAGGTTTTGAAATTTTCAGCCTGATTTTGAGATTATTGAAGAAAATTAATATTCCAGGATTATTTTTCATACCGGATTACCCTATAGTTAGCCCCCAGCTCTCAAAATTGCTTCTATATAGGGTTTTTCGTTTTCTCACTACAAACATTGGAGCTGAAATTTCATCGTTAAGAATCTCGTTTCGCAAAAATTAGAAACAGCACGTTGATCAGCGTCCAAAAATCTATCGAATGATACAGGTCTCGTCAAAAAACTCCAGATTTTTTTCACACCATTCCCTTGTCAGATAAACTAAAAAAAAAAACAGAATCAGGCCATTCTTCAAGCTGTATTTTGTCTCATTTTGAGAAAATCCATTTAGTTCCTATTTTTATCACACCAGACCATATTCAGATGGTTAATTTCAGGGTTTGTTATTTGAAAAAATGTTGATAAACTGAAAATTGCAGTGTAAGGGATTCATAATTACTTTTAGAAATTTGAAAAAATAATTTCTACCTGCTGATTTTGAGTTCATTAAACTTCAGTTTCCAATGTCATTCTCAATTTTCAGTGATGAACAAAATTTTTACGTCTTATTTTCCAGCTTCAATCTAAATAGCAGTGCTTTCACAATACAACTTCCAGCAACTATGACCAGAAAGGAACTCAAAGTAACTTTTTTTCGATTTTGATCCAACTTCTATTTCTCCTTCAGATGCTTCGTCGAGATGATATTCCTTCTCTCAAACGTCCCTTCACTTCAATTGACGACACGATTGATACAATGAAAAAACACAAAAGTATCTTCCATTCGGCGGAAATGCTAGCAACATCGCCTCAAAATCTATGAGATTTGACAAAACCTATAAAAAAACCAAAATTTAATTTATTTTCTTCAAATTGTATAAACAATTTTTTCTGTAAAGCAATCAACCTCAAGGGTTCTCTTTTTTCAAGAGGAAAGAAGGATTATTTCAAACACATACACACACAACAAGGCATTACCTTTCCTTCATTTTATTTTTATTCCTACTAAACCACAATGCTATCAAGACGTCAAAGATCAGTTCGGCGACAGAATTCATTTCGACAAATTCGAAAAATTGTTCAGTTCGGGGTGAGTTTTTTTAGAGCTATTTTTGTATGACTTATTCATGTTCCCCATCTAATTGCTAGACATTTACATAAAAAAACACACATTCTGACGCCAATTTGTAGCTTGTTCTTTTCTTCTTACTACTGTAGTTTTTATACTATTAAAGTGCGCGGACAATTGTGAATACTGTGTATGTGTTTTATAATTTGCGTCACATCATAAATGTATACACGTATATTTTTGTTATTGAAATAGGAGAAAAAGGGGTTCTGTAAAAATAGATGTAGGACACATATGAAATGATACGACTGAACCCCAATAAAAAATGAAAAAAAAAAACAATTTTTGCAAGTGAGTTGATATTTCTAGAAAATATTATTAAAACGGTGAGTTGGGAAGATCAGAAGTGGGACTTTAGCTCTAGAAAAATTTTTCATTTTTTGACAAAGGGTTTTTGAGATACATCAAACCTAGAGAAAAAGATACCTCTTCGAAAATAAATTTTTTTTGAAATCAATGTGATTTGGGCTCAAAAATAAATAACAAAAAGCGAATTTTAAACATTTTTTTTTCAGTTTTAATTACAAATTCAACTGTTTCAAGATAGTTCTTTATTCTGTGGGATTCCGACAATTTATGTACGTTGATAGGTTTACTTTTTACTGTGTTCAAACTTGAACTGTGCTCAAAATGAGGCTCTTCTTTAGGGTCCGAAAAGAAGTGGTTCTTACTAACCCACATATATCCACTATTTTTTCTGACCGAAGAGAAACCTGAAATGGGCCTGATCCTATAAAAACAAATCTGAAAACACTAATATTGAAACGAGCCAGATTTTAATAGTCTTTAAAATAGACCCGAAAAAACGAACCTATTTCTATTATTTTGGAGTTTTCCTGAAGTGAACGTAAAAACCCGCACCGGAACTGATCAGACAACTTCACAAGAAAACGAAAATTGGATTGATACTGAAAAATTCTGAAATGTTTCTAACAAAAATTGTAAATGACACAAACAAACTTCGTTGCTTTGAAATTTTCTAGTTTTTGTGTTCGTTATTATGTTTCTTTGCCGACATTTGGGTCTGATTCAGGGAAAAAAGCAAAATTATTATTTTTCTGATCTAGTCAATTTGTAGAGTCACTCTTGATTTTCTAGTTGTAAGCCAATTTCGGTGATTGGTTCTACAAACCACTGGTTATACGACTCAATCATTTGGGTTAGGGACTTTTTTCTTGGCTATAAGAAGCTTTATTAAACCCACATACTATCTTCTAACAATGTTTTTGAGCGCTTCCAATTTATGCTTACAATTTGAGAATGAAAGAACATCGAAAAGATTAATATGCCTAAAACCAGTCTAGAATTATCAAGTTATTACGCTTTTTCTTGGGCTGATAGGTTCCAGTTTATGTATTCGTATGTTTTCGAAAACATAAAAACTTTTACATTCATTAGCAAAAATATTTATCACACTCGGGTTTTTGTCTTCGTCTGCAGTGAATAATGACGATGACGCACATTTTTGGGTTGACTTCCTTTTTCTGTTTTTGTTTGTGGACCCTTTATCCTCAAAACTTTTGGGTCATAAATTCTGTTGTCCAAAAAAAAATGATCCTATCAATATTCATGAGCATTTCAGCTCAGTTTTTTTTTTTTGTGATATACCAACGTTCTCTTTCCATATACCAAAAAAAATTCCAAAGTTCATTCATTGCTAATTATTTCGGAAGTGATAAGAAACTCGTTTATTTTTTTTTTGCTCACTCATCACCAAAGGAATATAATATATGTACTAATCTCATATGCGGCTTCTGCCTTTTTCTTCTTTTCATTTTATATTCAACTATAAATTTTGAATGTGACTACAATATTTTATCGTTATTTTTCCCCTCTCACCGTTGTTGTTTTCATTTTTACTTTTATTCACATGAGAATCGCTTTTTTTTGCACTAAATTTTAATTTTTTTTTCAAATCCAAATCAAAAAAAGTTCAGATGAATTTAAAGAAAATGTTTCTGATGAATTTTTCCCAAAATTTTGTTGAAAAAACGATTGATTCCATTGAATTCTGAATTTTAGTTGAGTTATTTCACCATGTGTTTGTTTTCTCGATATTTTAAGCAAAAAAATATCAATTTTTTTTTGTTTTAGAGATTGTGAGAAGGTCCGAAAGTCCCGAAAAAATTCGAAATTAACTTCAGGAACTATTTTAATTTTTGGAGGTTCCGAAAGTTACAAATTTTTATCCACCCTTTTTTCAAAATGAACACAAGATGTTGGTCATTATCTAAATGTGTACTATTCCAAATTTTGAAGCTTTTATCCTCGAGTTACTCATGATGCCTTTTCTTTATAGGTTTCATTCTCGGACGCTTACATTTTAATGGGACGTTTATACTACTTTGTGACCCCTGTATTGTTCGGGGAACCCTATGAAATCTATTTCGCATTTCAGTTGACGTTTTTTGACACAAAACAACAAGGGATGTTGATCAGTAGAAATCTATTGAATACTAGATTTTGAAACTAGATTCAGAGTCTTGAATACATTTTTTGATGAAATCTGCAAATTTTTGACATTTTTCTTTTTCGTAAAATTTCTCAATTTCGCTTCAAACAAATTCCCCCCTTTCCCTCCCAAAATAATATTTCTTCAAAACCTCCAGTCTTGAGAACTTTTCCAAGGTGATTATTAACAAATGTAATTATACATGTCTTTTTCTTTCTACACAGTTATTTTCTTGGGAAATAATTTGGGAGTATAAGAAATATTCGACAAAAAGATGTACCAATTTTGAAGACCTTACATGACATTTTCTTGCAAAGAAAATATGGAACAATCTATCAGGAAAGCAAAACTTTTTCTTGTTTTCATCCTAACATTCAAGGATTTCAATAATCGGAAAATTTTTTGTTTTCCGAGACTAGTGAATACTATAAATCTTTTTTTTTCTAGGAAGGAAAAATAAACATCGCTTTTTTCTGTCTGAAAATTATGTGCTCAGTTACCTTTTTCGTTTTTTAGTAGTGAATATTAGAAAAAATCGTTTATTTTTGAAAATTTTGCGAATAAAAAGTGCATGGGATAGTACTTGTTTTTGAGCGAGAAAAGTTCCAGTATTTCTTATGATGTTCAATTTTTCTTTAAAAAAAGAGATTTAAGCTGAAAATAGAAATTTTGGTTGGTCATTTGGGAGCAAAACGTGCGAGGTCTAATGAGGCACAGTAGGCAAACCTGAGATTGTTTTTTCCAGAAAAGTCATAAATTTTTGTTACTTCATTTAAAAAAAAATTGTTGGGTTAAAGATAATATGAGTCATCAAAAATATTATGTGATCATTTTTTTTGGAACTCATATGGGAACAAAAAAAACATGAGATCCTAATTTCACTGATTGTGTAAAGAGAAATTTTGGAACAGAAGATCTAAAAGGTACCTGGTCCAAAAATGAACGAGCCGGAAATAGATGTTTCTGAAACGTACCCAATCATTAAAAAACCGACATGGCTCTATGTTATGGAACTTTACTGAATTGAACTCAAAAATCGATTCAATTCAAGTGGACCATTTCAGGAATCACTAGATATGAAGATGAAAAACAGGCCCAGGAGGATTTCACACAAAATAAGTTCGATTTTTCTTTGCTTGATGGTCCCATGTTTTTTGACATCTTTTTGATTTTATTTAACTTTTGATTTGGTGTAAATCATTCTGATTTGTTCATTTTTTTGGAACCCTTTTATCATCCAGAGATCCTAATTATCGCCCAAACTTTTTATTTTGAGAAAAAGGACTTCTATTTCATCTTGGACTTTCATATCTTTTTTTTTGAATAATTTTTTAGATTTACTTACTCTATTTCAACCTCCCAAAAATTTTCCTCTCATCAATTCTCCAAGTTTGTTCAGCCCAACCTCTCCAAAACTTTGCAAATATTATTTTTCTTCAATATTAATATTAATATACTTTTTTTTCTAAGTTCAGCAATTATTTTTCCTTCTCAAGAATTCTTCGAGTTCAATTAACATCAAATCTCAAGTGTACATACATATGTATATATTAAAAAAAACAGAACATGCCTCGAGCTAAAACAACTTCACCTGTTTATTTTTATTTGTTGAACTTGTATTTTTCGTTTTTTGATATAACAACTTCGTTTGCATTATTATCCATCTTTCACTTTTTAGTCGTCAGCCAGCTCAACAACAGGGAAATCATAAGAATAATAATAATACTAATCATAATATCATATCATATCATATCTCTGCCGTTTCTATCCAACTTCATACTATTTCTTCTCTACTCATCGGCTTTTCTTTTTTGTCACTCGCCCGCTTCTAAAAAACGAACAAGACAGAGAAAGAGAATTCTGGCGGATGTTATCATACAGATTGAAGCGGACATGTGCTTCACAGGTAAGATCCAAATTTACTGATTTTTATTCAATTCCTACTAGTAATTGTTCACCAAGGACTGCGAGCCGTAATGGTGAACCACATTATTTCAAGGTAAATATGTATATTATTATTGTTGACAAAAGTTTTGTTTATTTATATATAAGGCTTATTCATTCGTGAATATATTGGATTAAGAATTACATAATGCCATTCACGAAAAAGTTACGGTAATAATCAGTTCATATAGCTCAGTTTCTCACAGCAAGAGTTGTCTTTTTTTGGGTCTCCAGGGTTTTCAGGGTTTTTTTGTGATGGAAATCCTATAATTTTTTTTGTTTTTTGGCCTCTGTGATTTTTCGACTAGTCATGAAGAGGATTTTCCAAAAGTCATTTTATTTTTCTAACTGTGATTTGGGCTTTGTATTTGGTCAGGAATTATAATAATATAGGTCACAAGTTTGAAACATAGAAAATTCTTTGCCATGAGCAAAACTCGGCTTTGAATAAAAAACACCTCGAATTCGAATCCTGGTTAACATGTGATGGTTTCTTTCGATCATCAAATAGGATTCATATCCTGAAACGGACTGGACAAAATTTTTCAGTCCAAATTCTGATTGTTTAAATCTTTTTCGAATCGTGAAATTGAGAAAATATATTTTCAGATTTAAGTTGTTGGGTCGTTTCCAAAAATTCCATTTTGATCCAATTTTTTTTGGGAAAACTTCACAAAAAAAAGGCCAGGCTCGTGTTTTTTTTCTCATCGGGCCAGTTTCATAGACTTTTTTAATGTTTGACAATTATAGGAAGGTCCATTTTCCCATGAACAAGTCCCGATTCATTTCATGAAAGTTTTCTAAATGGATTTTTTGAAAATTTCTCAATTTTTCTCTCAGAAAGTTCATCGCTGAATTCTACATATGCCAGGTTTTTAGTGCTGCTAGTAGACTATATGGTTTATCACAACAAATCATTTCTGAATGCTCTAAAAAGTTCTAGGGGTTCGGAAGGGGTTATTCAAAACAGGACCTCTAGAAATTATGCCTTTCATATTATGATTGAGTCTGAACATTTTATATACACATGAGAATAAGTTTGTGAAAATCAATACTTCAATTATTCAAACTACTTGTATCGAAGAGGTTCCGCATCTCTAAAAATTTATTTCTGTGCTGAAAATGAGCCTTACTCTGATTTTGAACCCGTTTTTAAAAAAATCTTAGTTTTTCATACATCATCACAAACCTATTTTTTTTGAATATACAAATTTCATGCAGTTTTTTTCTTTATTTTCGCTGAAGTATTGCAAATTTCCAAAAAAAAAACAACTTTCTGACAATACGAATAAAAAATATTTTCTCATGTATTTGCATCAATAATTTTTTATGCTGGAAAACCACATTAAATTTGAAAAAAAAACGAGTCACGCAACTATCGAATTATGAAAAAACACTCTGTTTTCGGATATAAGAAGGTTCCTGTGAATGTTCACTTTTTTTCATAACTCTGTTTTATGACATTCATAAACTTGGCCGATTTTTAATCTCCAAAAGAGGAAGGAAGATTTTTTCTCGATTACCCATAAAATCTTCATTTCATTCCGTATATTTACTCATTATTGTTTTTTGTCTCCGTTTATTTTGGGACCAGGAATTCATTTTTTGTGGAAGTCAGAAATTTTGGGATATAAGTGCAAAATACTAAGATGTCTAGAATATGGAGCAAAACTAAGCTCCTTTTTCTTTTGGTCCTTAAATCATATGTACTTCTCAGGAACCAAAAAAGGGGAAATTCCAAAAACCAAGATTCTAATTAAATTCAATCTTCGATACACAATATTTCAAAAATAGACATATATGTCACTGGATTTCCGTTCTCAATGAACACGCCTCAATAATTTTTTGGTCGATCAAAAACATCGTCCAAAAAAAAAAAAAAAAAAAAACCAAAAAAAAAAAAAAACACAAATCCACATTTAATCCTCTTCTTCTCTTTTTCAAGATTTTATATTAATTTCAAGTTTCAGTTGACTATTCTACTCTGTTCAGTGTTATTTTTCATGACAAAAATAAAGGAAAAAAGCAGAGTAAAGTGATGTGTAAGAATTGAATTTGTGTCGGACCCTAATCATATTTTTTCGCTCTCTTTATTTTATTTTTGAAGCGTCTTCAAGCCGAAGAGAACGCGGCTGCAGCTGAGAAAGCAATGGAGAGACGAATCGCGTTTCGACCACCGCCGATTTCTGGACAACGAACCATGACACAAAGTGATCAAGGTGAGTAGCTCGGGGAGAACTGAAATATTTTTTTTCGACTATCCGAAGGTCCACTCAAGCTTTGCGTAGTCTGGATACAGTGGGAGTTTGTAGCATACCTCCTCTTACTCGTTGAAGTAAGAGGAAATTTTTTTCTTCTTCAAAAAGTAGAAATCGTATCTACCGTGTTACTTATAAAGTCTGCTTAATTTCAGTTAATTTCCGAACAAAATGTTTTTATATATCCGATAGAGTTTTTCATACTGATCAACATCATGTATCTAACTTCTGCTGGGAATCGAGCGTAAAACTTGTTTTTAAAATGTTGAAACATCTCTTCAAATTTATGTGTTTTCAGTTAAAAATACACCATTCGCTCCAAAATGTTTAGTTTTTTGATTCGTTTTTTTTTGTTACAAATGTTGATATGTTTTCGGTCAAAGTTGAAAGCCTGAATTTTAGAATCCTGCGTGAAGCTAAGTACAAGTTCAATACTGGATGTTTATCAGTATCTTAAATTATATCAAGTGACATATATCTCTTTAAAAAAAGTTTCGTTAACATCATCATATGATTCTTTTATATGACATACATATCATGTAAACTTGGGCTCTTATATCCTTCTGGAACCGTTAGATTATTTTGGAACCCTAATGACACACTTGTGAGAAGGTAAATACGCCTTTTTCAATAAAAATCTTAAAGAAAAAGTTGTATTTTTTGACATTTTTTGTCAATAACTTACAAAAAACTATCTAAGAGTATGCCCATCGTTTTGTTTTTTATATGAATCATCATTTTTTTGCAACTGAACGGAATCGTCATTTTCTCAGCCATATTCCCACGTTCCGAATTTCATGAAACATTCAAAAAACTTTGAGTTCTTTACTCACAAATTTTAACAAAATATTTCCCAAACGAGTGAAATATTTTTCAGTTTCCGTTTTTGGGACCTGCATATTTCATGAGTTACAGTTTTGTTGCCAACTTTCAAAGATATCCTTCTCTCAAAAACGAACCAAAATTCCAAACTACACTTTCTTTTTTTCTATTTTCGACTTCCCATATTTATCCTTAAAAGGTGATGTAATCTAATCCATTGATGTAATTCAATACTTTATATCATGCGCTTCTTCTCACAAAAAAGTTCATTTCAGGCACCAATTCTGATTCCTACATGCGACTCAACATTGGTGGTAAATCTTATTCTGTTCGTTCTGAACTTTATACATCAGAATGGACAAAGATGCACGAAATATTGGATTCAAGTCATGAGAAAAGGTGAGCAAGACTCAACTTAAAATTTTTCTCTGAATATTTATCTTTGTTTTAGACTTGAAATGCTTGATGGGTATGATGAAAATACTGGAGAATATTATTTGGAGAGAAATACAAAATTGACTGATCATGTTATGGACTTTTTTGTGACTGGTAGTTTGCATAAACCGCAGAATATTTGTGTTGAACGATTCAAAGAGGAGCTCGAGTTCTGGCAGATTAGAACAGATCAGCTGTCTGCTTGTTGTCAACTTCCGAATGAAGTTTGTAAAACACTTCCACGTGGTAGCTCGTTCAATGAAGATGATTATGTGACAGATTTTGATGGAGCTTGTCTAGCAGGATTCAGGTAGAGTAGTTACCTTATGCAAAAACGAGAGAACGGCCGATTTTTACGGGAATTTTTTTCGGGAATTTTTTTCAAAATGGTATTAAACGAAAAAAATAATTTTTTTATAAAAAATGTTTCTCACTCACATTCAGTAACAAAAAAAAATCAAGTTACCTTTCCTGACAATTTTTTATAATAACTTCATAAATTTTTTTGAAATTGGGCAGGTCTTTTCTGAAAAAGCAGAAAATGAATGAGTAAATTCCTTTAGGGAAAATGGAGCCTTGAGCCTGTAATTCACAATATTAATTTTTCGCATTTTGTTTAAAATTTTGAACTAATCATGAAATGAATTCTGAAGTTTTTTTTTGTTGAGTAAAAAGCAGAAAAATTGTTTTTTTTTTAAACATTTCTTAATGATCAATAACTGTGCGGACAAAATTGTTACGATTAGAGTTATAGGAGTTCGAAAACAATTCTGCAATTTTTTTCATTGTTTAGATTGACTATCTGGAGATTCTTGGAAGACCCCCAATCATCCATATCCGCTGCAATTTTTGCTATTCTCTCTGTTTTCTTCGTATTCGCCTCAGTCGTTGGCCTGATTCTCGGATCAATGCCTGAATTCCAAGAAGATCCCTCCAATGCGGCTGCTTATCATCTAATGCATGTCAAACATCACGCAAATGATTTCTATAACAACAAATTCCAAACCGATGAGAACAACGAGCAAAATGGATTTGTCTATAAACCTACAGATAATCCGACATTCTTACTTGTTATCTTGGAATATGTTTGTATCGGCTGGTTCACTTTTGAGTACATTGTACGATTTTTGATCTACCCAAGAAAGAAACTATTCTTGAAGAAAACACTGAATCTCATTGATTTATCAACAATCCTGCCATTTTATTTTGAACTTTGTTTGCCAGTTTTTGGAATCGAATCTAGGCTTAAAGAATTCACAGGTTAGTAAAGATGATGAGAAATTGAATATTCGCTGATTTTAAAGGTATACATACATAGAAAGTAGAATTCAGGTCTTGTTCATACCAATTTGATAATTCATGGTGAGTGTTATCAGAGATAGTATGTATCTTAGCTTAACTTGACTTAACCTAACAATTTAACGGTTTTATTAACAAAAACATAGCTTTAACTCATAACAAACTAAAATCCAATCGAAAATGTTGATTGAAATGAATCCTGACTTTTTCTTTCCAGGAGCAATGCTTGTTGTTCGAGTTCTCCGAGTTCTTCGAATGGCTAGAGTATTCAAATTGGCCAGATATTCAACCAGTCTTCAAACCTTTGGACATACTTTACAGTCAAGTATCACAGAGCTCAGTATGCTTAGTATGTTCCTGATTACTGGTATCGTGTTCTTCAGCACAATCATGTATTATCTTGAGAAAGATGAGCCACATACAGATTTCTACAGTATACCAGCCGGTTGCTGGTGGTGTGTGTAAGTTTTCAACAAGAATGTTTTGGTTTTATTCTAATTTTAGGGTCACAGAGAAGTATAAAAGTCCCAAAGTGATAAAAGGGTTCTAATATGAATGAAATCATTTGAGGTCATTGATGAATTTTCAATAGTTTTTTGGCAGATCAGCATCCAGTTTTTAACTTTTGAGTGGGAAAACTGAATTTTTTCGAATTTAAATGTTTATATGATCAAATTTCAGCTTTCCGCTCGGAGTTTAGCTGAAATTAGAAATTTTGATGAACACTAAATTCTATCGGATGTCCTAACAAGGGAGGTTCGCGAGCTGTTACTTTCAACTTTTTCTTAAAATTTGTGCACTTATGTAGTTTGACCTCCTGATCATCATGGTGTATTTTTTATCTGCCGGAAATATTTGTGAAAAAAGTTATGATAGATCAAAGTTATTTCATGACCATTTTCGAGAGAAAAAATGAGACATTTACCTTTGAAAAATGTTCACGTGAGTACAAATTAATTTATTTTGTGTTGCCCTTATTTTATAACAGTTATGAGGTGTAGTGAAAAAATGTCTAAAAATTCCTAACTTTTTTCACAAAAATTTCCGGTGGATAAAAAATATACCATGATGATCAGGAGGTCAAACTACATAAGTGTACAAAATTTGAGAAAAAGTTGAAAGTAACAGCTCGCGAACCTCCCTTGTAAGTCGAAAAACCTTCAATATCTTCATATGTTTCCCTAGTTAAAAAAATATCAGGGTCCCAAGTTGAAGTACTGTGTGGTGGTAACAGAGTATTTATTTTTGGACCCAAATTTTTCAAACCTTCATTCCTTGTCCACTATTTCGTTCCATTTTATTCTGGAAACCTAATAACATGATCCATATTAAAAAATAAAAAATTTAGACATCTGTTTTATTTAGAGACTCTTATATCAATTGGGACCTTTCTATCTTACATGGACACCTACCTAAAATAGATTCGAGATTTCAATTCCCCCAAAAAAAATCATTTTTCCAGTGTCACAATGGCAACAGTCGGTTACGGAGATGCCAAACCAGTGACAACACTTGGCAAACTTGTCGCAACATCTACCTCAATTTGTGGAATCATTGTACTAGCATTCCCGATCTCGATGATTGTTGAAAAATTCGCAACTGCCCAACAAAGAGCTCTCGAAGATGCGCAGATGCAACAAGCGCAGATGTCCGCAGTGGCTAATAATGCGTTGTTGAGACGATTTCCGACGAGGAGGAGGATCAGGAGGAATACCACTATTTCGGTGCAAAATTATTAATAATGGGAGAAAAAGAAAAAAATATACTGTACATAGAAAAATCGGGTGGAGTTGTACTGGTATATCAATCCAGAATTAATAAAATTTTATATTTTGAAACAATTATTTATTTACGTTTCAACATTGGTTCCTGAAATCTAAAAACTCTGACTTCGATCTAGCCATCAATTATTCTTACCAGTTCTGACATTTGCGTCGATTTCAAACTCATCGGGCTCCGCGTTGTGCTCTGTGTTGGTTCAGTATGCACATCCCCATCCGATGGTGCCGGCTCTTCGATTTCCTGAGGAAATGGCACTTCCTCTTGCACTGTTTCATTTTCATATTGTCGTGCTCGCGCCAATCCCATCAAAAACTCTCTTTCATCATTACGAGTTTGAAAGTCTGAAAATTCAAAGGATGATCTGTTTCCAATCGGTAGTCTTTATACCTTCCTCTATCAAAGCGAGTGACAAAAGCGAATATAGGCATAAGAAAAAGCCAATTAAAGTGAAGAACAATACGGCTAACATGGTCAAGATGGTTTTTACATATTTCCATGAAGTTCTGAAAACAAACAAATGTATAAAATGTACCTAAAATTTTCGAAATTTGATATTTTTCAAGGTTCAATTAAAAATGAGGGTTTTCAAGAATCACATCCATTTGAAATGTAGGTCCAGTATAAAGGTGTTGTGCTCTTTTGCTCCTGAGCTTTTCATGAATTTGTTGGACTAAATACATGATTTGTTTCTTATGTGAAAATTTTCAAAGATGTATAACAAAACCAATAAAAATGTATACTGAGGGAAGCCCGTTTTGACCAATTCTTTGATGGGGTTTTTTTTTTAAAATTACATTTTTGAAATTTTAGCTACTCCTATGACTAGTCGAATAAACATTTAGAACTGTTCAGAAATTTTTTTTTTCAGATTAACCAGGGGTGATTTGAAGCCTCTTGAAGCCTGCTCTTATCGGTTCGAACAAGCCCAGAAACCAATATTTTTTGATTATCTACTTTGTTATAGAAATTGAACAAAACGGAAAAATAAATTTTTCTCGAAAAGTAAAATGCTCTTTCAATAATCATCAAGGGAATTTTAGAGAACCCGGCAAGCAGTTTCAGGTTAGATTTTTTGAGATATCCGGAAAAACCTTATCCGGCTCCGAAAAAACGAGCCACGCGAAAGCTTCAATCAATGAACAGTATTTATTCTCGAATTTTTGAAAAACGAAAACTTTTTCAAAATTCACAACTAGAGATATCGTAATATGGTTTGGTCTGAGAAAAATTCGGGTTTTTATAGCCCCGTAGCTGAGTCCTGTCCACCAAATTCGTGCTGCCGGTCCTATTGGCTTGAACAACACCCCTAAAATGAACCAACTTACAATGCTTCCTCATTTTTGAAATATCGATATTTTGAGGGCAACTTATTCAGTTTCATCTCCTTCCCATCCACAATCGCTTCCAATTGTTCTTAAAATCAAAATTATATTTTTCATCAATCATGATGACATTCCTAACTCACCATACACTTTATTTTTCTTTTCCAATAACCTATATCTAATCACACCATATTGTGGTAAATGCCGAGCCAATAATTGACATTCTAGGTTATTTTTGCATATTCCAAGTATTTCAATGTTGTATCCACTAATATTCGGAGCTATTTTCAGAGCTTCGGATTTTATTGTATTCAATGTACAATCGATGAAAAATAGGTATGGAGAAATTATGAATCGCCATTTGGTATCTGAAGGTGAAGGTATACGGTAGGTTGGGTAGGAGGACAGGTGCATATGATTAGAAGGTTCGAAAAGAAGAGGTTGGACCATGTAATCCTTTGCAATGGACCAATGAGAGAAGAGCATGGATTACTGTAGAAACTGACCTAGTCGATTTAAATTGTCATAGGAAGTTTGTACAACTTCACAACCATCACCGGTTTCTGAAGATGCCATGACTATGTTCAGAATCTTCACATCTGTTGCATAACACTCAAAAAATGTTTGAATAACTTTTTCCATTTGTTGATTTGTGTCATCTAATAATTGAACAAAGACAATTGTTTGTTCGGCAAAACTTTGTTCTGATTTTCCGATCGCATCACAGGGATTGAAAGAAGAGATTGAGGTTATAAATTGAAAATAAAACACCAGAATATACCAATTATTCAACATTTGATCGTTATTATTGTTAGATTTGATTTATAAGAAATAAAGGGGTTTAAAAAGGATAAAAGGTTAGAAATTGGGTATCACGTCAGACGTTGAAAAATAAAAAAAGGAAATAATTTTGGAGAAGAAAATTGATTTTTGCACTACCAAGAGAACGACATGGGAGACCCACTTACTACAACAATAACCGATGGAGTTAAATTTCTGTTTCTTGGTATTTTCAGTTATTTGCTTAAAACCGTATGAGTATTCCCAGAAACAGCAAATGAAAAACGAAGTATTGAACATAAAAATTGCGATTCATTTTATGTGAGGTTTCTGGGCGAGTATAAAAATTCATGTAAAGCAATCATCATAATTTCAAATATTTCACGGCAATAACTGAAATCTAAGGTATCAGAGAAAAACCCTGTTTGAACCATACATTAAAATTATCACTATAATTTCTAATACGGGATTGTCCCAAGAATATCACTATTCAAACTCAACATAACATTCGCTGAAAAACAGTTGAATTTTTAATGAATGTATTCAATAACGGTTGTAAATGAAAATTCTAACATCAAAATCACATTTTTCAGTTTTTTATGCTAACTTTCAGGGATATCTATCTAGCTAGGGTTGTAAAAATGTTGTGTTCGGGCGCCCGATTACACTAATGCCTTTTGCCCGAAAACACTAGCACCCGATTACACCACACCCGAATACACTATTCGCCCGAAAACACTCTGCCCGAAAACCCTTTTTTCCAAAAAATTGTGCCCGAACGCACTATCTCTCGAACGTGTTCATATTAGCAATTTTCTACTAGAAATGACCGTAATGAATGTCACGTTTCAATTCATTTTTATGAAGTTCTTATTATTTTTTCATAGGAAAAACAGTGAAAATTCATATGCCACGTCTTGACACGTGTTTTATGTGTGAAAAATGAAAATGGTTTTTACAAACAGAAATTAGTGTTTTCGGGCGAGGTGTTTTAGGGCATTAGTGTTTTCGGGTGAGAGTGTATTCTGTTTTCGGGCAAAATGACGATGCCCGATTACACTTAGTGCCCGTTTTTCCAGCCCTATATCTAGCGGACGATTTTTAACGGTTTTTTATTTTTATTTATTTCTAACAGTTTAAAGATAGAATATTCGGTCATTTCTTAACAAAATAATGTGTTGAAAGGCCACGTTCAAAACTAAGAGGGAAAATCTGTTAAAAATCGTCCGTTCCATAAAATTTCGTCTAATTTTTTTTCCAGGGAAATTTAGGTTTCGAGCAGAATTTTTTTCTTATATTTTGAAGACCCGTGTAACTTTAGATTATAGTAACCCATCTACTGATTGAAGTGAAAAATTACTACTGTCACTTTATTTTAAATAAAAAAATAAATTTTTAAAATTTCAATAAAGATTTTCAAGGGCTTTCAAACTTCAGAAGTTCATACATACTCTTCCAGAAATTTCAAGTGAAAAAATACAGAAAGGGTAAATCAGGAGGACTAGTTCTAAAAGATTGCAAAATTAAAAAAATCAGAATCGGCGTAGTTTAACTTCCGTTTTTAAATATTATTTTGAGTGAAACAGAAAGTTCGAAACAGAAACTGTTCACTGATGAATAATTCATTCTTTCTCGATTTTTGAAGAAAACGCTTTAACCGTTCATGAGAAAAAAACACTCATTGTTTTTCGTTCCATTTTTCTGCACTGAAAAAAGATGTTTGAAAACGTTTAGTATTTCCAGGTCTAATTCAAGGAACACAGTTTTGATTAAAAACTATCACAAGGTTCGAAATTTTTTCGAAAAACATTTTTTTTTTTTTTTTTGAAAATCAGAACTACAGTAACCCATTCACCTGTTTATCCTATAAGGCTTCTCTCTCCCTATATAAAAAACCTCTTCATTCTCACTCAACCTCATTCTTTCTCCTATCCCAATTCTTCTATTCTACCAAAAATTGTGAAAACCGATAAAGTGCAATGAATTCAAAAATCTCAAAAATTAAAGAAATGACGATTTTGTATCTGTTGCACTTTGCCGGTATACTCTCTTTGGTGCTAAACGATGGGCGTGGCTTGTATTACTGTAAATGGTGGTGTTTTTGTCGGCGTTGTTTGATGTGCGTAATCACATCAGTGAGAACAATAGAATGGTGAGAATGGAGTACAGGTGGGTGGTCTAGTAATTTGGTGCTTCAAAAGAAAATTACCGATCAATTGGCGGTTAGGGTTTGAAAATGTTGCAGATGTTGCAAAGGGTCAAGCTACTGAGCAAGTTGCTTCTAAATCATACAATTTAAAAAATGATGTAATTATGGCAACATCTATGTTTGGAGTCATTTTGTTGATTTTTTGAGCTAATTAGCATTTTTATTTTTCAAAAACAAATGTTTGGTTTCTATGAATAATACATTTTCATTTCCCCTATCAAATGAACAGTTACCTTAACTCCAACTATACCAATTGCCCACCGACACAATATTACCATTCAAGAGATTTTGTGGAGCAGGGTGTGCATTCAATATCATTTTTCACCTTTCCCTTGTCCATTTATGGAGTTTACCTGATTCTTCGACAAACACCACCTAGAATGAAAAATATAAAATATATCATGTTGTATTTTCATTTGAGGTTAGTGTTTGATCCGGTCAAAAATAACTTATTCAATTTTTAGTTCAATGATAGTTGATCTGGTGATAAACATTTTTGTAACACCATTCATATTTTTACCAATGATATGTGTTTGTTTTCTTGGACTTGTCAAATATACAAATATTCCATTCAAAGTTGTCCTTTATTTTATGTTATCTGCGATTATTAGTGAGTTTGAGAAGCGCCACCTGACTAACTCATGAAATTGTTTTTAGTGTTAGCATTATCAATGATTGCCCTATTCCAAAACAGACATAGTGAAATATCCACCATCAGATTCAGAATGACCAAAAAGACTACTTTGTTTGTTTACTACTCGATATTAGTAACAGTTTCTGGCACCGTTTTGCTATTTCAGTTTTTTGATGACGTCGATGTTGCTAGTATAAAATTAGATTTTCTTCAGCGTCATCCCTGTCCTCCTATAGAGTTGTTTGATGAGAGGACAGGGATTCTGACGACGAGTTATTGGAGATTCGGATGGTCAATGATGGTCTTGATTTATATACCATCTTTGAATGTAACTTATTTTATCTTCTCTGCATTTTATCATTTATTGAGAGTTCCTTCGTTGAATGTATCAGCACAAACAAGAAAACTTCAACTGAAATTCATGATATTAGTGATCTTTCAAGTGAGTTTCTAAATAATATAAAATATTAATTATTATCTCAATATTGTAGATTTCGATACCAACGATCGCATTTTATGGTCCGGCTATTTCATTCCCTGTTGCTATACGTTTCGCAATATATAATCAGCTTTTCAACAATCTCATTACCATAGTATTATCAACTCATGGACTAGCAACGAACATTGCGTTGATAACAATATACGAACCATATCGAACATTTACTTGGTCATTTTTCAGAAGGAAACGGAAACAACCAACGCGTCTAGTGACTGGGATATCAGGAAATATTGCTTCAGTTGAATAGAGTTATTGTTTGTTAGTTATGAATGAACTGCTCGAAATCATTTACCTTATTCATGAAACAGTTAATGTTTACAAAACGAACACCCTGGTGAAAACATAGGTTCCATGAAAGTTGAACATTTGAAACAGGAATGCGAGGAGTCGAACTTGTATAAACGTGATTTATTGTGCTCAATGAGGTAAAAACTATGCTCCAGTTTTTGTAGAACTACGCATGAAAAATAATTTGAAAATCATTTATTTTTTGAAAAAAATATCTTCAAATTTTTAAAGGTGGGGTAAAGGGACCCGGCAAGTTGCTCTCAAAAGAAAGATCACATTTTTTTAGGTAAGACCCTCGAGGGATTTTTCACGGAAAAGTCTGGTAATCGAGAAAAAAATGTTCAAAGTTGAAAATTTGGAAACTTACAACGTATACCTATACGTGGAAAGTTTCCAAATTTCTTTTTTCAAATGAAATTTTCTCGAAAACCAGGCTTTTCCGTAAAAAATCCCTCAAGGGTTTTACCTAAAAAAAAATGTGCTCTTTCATTTAAGAGCAACTTGCCGAGTCCCTTTACCCCACCTTTAAGATTTTTTTCTGAAGAGGTATTGAAACTATTGGCTTAAATATGACGAATTTCTTCTCATTCTTTCCAGAAGTGATAATCGAATTTCAGACAAAGTTCTACAAAAACTGAGCACATTGTTTATCACCTTGCTCACCACTGATTCAAATGAAAGACCAAACAGAATAACTAGAGTCGAGTTTTGACGATGCTCACAACTTTATCTATTTATTCATTTTTGTAGGCATTTTAACTTTTTTCGTTGAAAAAGAAGCATGTCAAAAAACATTTACACGAAGAATTTTTCATGTTTATTTTGCAAAAAAACATCGAAAAGTTTGAGGCAGAAAATTTTATAACAAAACAGATCATAGAACATAATTTAGTGATTTAGCTTTGATACTCGATTATTGGCAAGCGGTCTCGGATTCAGCGACATTGAAAATATAAACGGATCCTGTTTTTCTTCAGGTTTCCCTCTAATCGGATACATAATAGCTCCAACAATAACATCTCGATACGGTTTGATATGTGTAATGGATATAAACGCGGAGAAGACGGGAATAAATGCGGGACATGCGAAGATCAAACATTCCAAAATTGGATGTGTATAAATACGAGAAATTTGGAGGAAGAAAATAATGACACTTATTACGAAAAATATGGGGAGACACGCTTGATAGGTGAGCGCTTTGAGCAATTGTTTGTGGAGATGACGAGTCTCTTTTCGCAGATGTTCAGTTGTTGTTTCGAGTTTTTTGATTATTCGTGAACGCATTTTGAGAATGATATGATAGATAGGAAAAATAGGAAGAGTCATATGAAGTACTGTATAAAGTGTAATTGGAGCGAATATATCAGGATTACCTGGAAAATCAAATTGTTTTTGAATTATATTTTTTTGTAACCCTGATTTTTTTCCTTTGCGCACAAGTCTGATTGATTTTCAGAAATTATTTTATGATAGATTTTTGCTCTCGATCTTAATTTCAGTACTAAACTTCTAGACCACTTCAAGTCAGTATAACCTGAATTAAACCTAAGTCTCTTGAGTTTTAAATTGTTCTAATTGACAGCGGTGTTTTACACTTTGTCTCACTATTTTTCTCAAAAAGTACCTGTGACCATAGAAGCATCAAATGTATAATTCGGATAATTTTGCTGTAGAAATTCAATCATTTCAAGATCGTCACCACCAGAAAAGACAAAACTAATAGCTTGCCCAAATGACGGAATATAAAACAACAAAATAACTACACAAATTTGGATCTTTGAAGGTGAACCATACTCCAGAATATAAAATCGATAAGTGAAGGATATCATCAATGACCACATAGAATGCATGAAAAAATGGAGAAGTAGGGAATATCCTGTATAACATGCCAATTTCGAGATATGATGACATACTCCATATGAGATATGAAGCATAACTCGGCCATATGCTATTATCCTTTGTTCCACGAATATGGTAGTGAACGCCGCGCCAAGATCAGTTATAGCAAAATTGATAATCAATATTCGATATTTTTTAATTTGCATAGGAGAACAGAAAATTGATAAAAACAATAGTAATAAGTTGAGGGAAACTCCGAGAAATCCCATTGAATAGTGATAAACATCAAATATAAACATCTGCAATAGAAACATTTTCCGCGTGAGTCAATTGACACGAATGAGTCAAAAATCAGAAGGATTAGATTATTTCTCGAAAAACAATGACAACCGAGTCATCTACTCAAGGTCTAGCTCAGACATTATCAATTAGTAAGGTTATTATTCAAAATGGGGTAGAACATATTAAACTGACGAATAGTTCAACGACAAGGATCGCATTTGCATGTAAAACATCGAAGAAAAAAGCAACAACTACTCCAACTGGATGTCTAGATCCTAATGAAACTGTGATTTTGCAAGTGAAATGTGAAAAAGTTGCAAATGTAAATGAGGTATGTAATAAGTGCAAAGAAGGTTCAGGTAACCGTGAGAAACTACGAGGGATAATTCTTGAAAATGAGGCCAATGACACTGGTTATTGGAGTGTCTGTGAATAATAAAAAACATGTGATTTGAGTTCATTTTTGAATGCTAAGAATACTCATACAAACTACGCTACTAATGAGATTATTCACACGAAAAAAAACTAAACGCGAGTAAAGTAATAGTAAACAAATAAAGGTACATACACACTAACTTTTGAAAATGTCTCACATCGATGAGCTGATTTTTTACATGTACCTTTAGTGCTTCACTATTGTACTTGTTTGTCTTTTGAGTGTTCTCGGGCCGACCAAAATGACTTTCATATCAAGCTTTTTTGAAAATAAAATGAAAATTATTATCTTTTCAATGAAATCATAATATCCTGAAGGGGATCAAGTCTGTTTTGTTCATTTTCATTGGTTCCGGTTCAGAAAATGAAAAAAATAGTTCTTGAATCGGATCTTCGAAAAATTAACTAAATCAAGCCCAGAAAAGTATTGGACCAAACCACTTTTCTGAATCTGGTTCGAAAATAGGACTTTTTGGGGTTGAATCCGTTTTCAGTGATTATGGAATGCTTTTTCCTAACCATATCGAATTTGGAATTAGGATTTTTTGAATCGAGGTCCTATTCAAAAACTATCATGTTGTGCCCGGCAAAAATCTCGTCCAGTTTGACTCAGTGGTCCCATTCATAAACCACCGACCGGACCACTTTTCTCGAGAACCCGAACGACCGCAAAAATCCAAAATTTTTTTTTGGTTCTTGGGCTCATTCTCCAAAAATTCTTTTTTTATGTAGCCGGATCAGAGAACGAAAAGCGTGAGAATTAACGTGGTTTGATTCTCATGAATGAGTGGAAACACGTACCTATATATACATATATATATATATATATATCTGATCACTGAGGCATTGAAAAACATGTGATAAGAGTTCAACTTGTTGAATCTTTAAATTAGGGAAGTCTGGTGCTGAAGATACCCAAGGGTACATCGGGCACAAGCACTTTTACCTTGTGCTCGAAATGGAACTGTTTTTTGAACTGTTGAATCAGGAAGTTCAAGCTCAATGGTTTCCTCAATTTTCAACATACCTAACTCTGATAAATAGAGGCCAAAGCTGAGGTTTCAGGCCAATTTTCACAGCTCAAAGACTCTTTTAAATCAAATTTCTTTCAACTTTCCTATTTTTCAGGATGTTGATCGTCTAACAATTCTTTGGACAAATCCGCCAGAAGGAGCTGCTAAACAATATCGTTCTGAATATTTCTTCGAAGAAAATCTTGTGCGCCGAAAAAATTTGCCGAATCGGTTCTCTACTATTTCAGCAGTTCTTCTTACCACAGAAAAACAATAATATGCGCGCGAAAATTCAAATATTATTATGACATATTCGCAAACAGATATTGAATAATCCCAAATGTGTCAAAAATGTATAGTCATTTCAAACTTTATTTTCTTTTTTCCAAAATGAATATTTTTCTTTTATATTTTCTAATTTCTTTTTTTTTGAAATCTGGGAGAGCTGAAAATGTTCAAGAGGTAAGTACAGTAGGATTATCATACAAAAATTAAGAAAAATAATGAGATAAGAAGGAGAATAAGTTTGTTTGTACTATACATTGAATATTTGGCCAGACACGCCTGTTCAACTAGAAAGAACTAAAGTGACGATTTTTTTTAATAAATAAAAAATAAGTGAAATTCTCGTTGAACTAGATACATGGAAAAATGAAATAAATAACATGTAATTTAGAAGCTACTTGGAAATCTTTGGTGTTTTCTTGTTTATTGTGTTCTTTTTGAAATAAAAATCTGATCAGAACAAAACAGAACTTTTCAGTAATAAATTGAACTTGATATCAGCTTCAGGGAATATCGGACCATTAAAAATTTAGGTCCGATCCATCTGAACATCCTTTTGAAACTGATTTTTCAAAAAAAAAAATTAAAAAAAAAAATGTTTTTCTAAAGTTCAGAACCCATGAACGTAGGCAAAAAATTGTAAACTGAACGTTGTAAGTGATTTACAAACATGTTATTACACATTTTCGATTCTTAGCTTTTTGTGATACACACGTGGAGTTCAAAAATTGAAATAGGATCGTTTCCAGGACTCGATTCGGGAAATATTCATGAAAAAATCGGGCAGGGTACAAATTTTGTTTTGAGCCTAATTCAAATAACTAGACCTGGGGAGGGGTTTTAAGATTGTGCTTTCATTTTCGTCGGGTTTTCATAGAGCCGAATCAGCCCGGTCACAAACCCTGTTCATTTGATGTGAAGTTAAATCATTCCATGTGCTTTTCATATTACACTTCTCCAACATTTCAATTATTCATTTTTCGTTCCCTGTTCAAAACCAAGCATCCTTCGGACGGCCTAAGAAATACCTTGGTCGAGCCTGAGGTCAGCTCAATTGACAGCGATTACTTTTTAGGAACCCACGATATTAGGAGCCCACTTATTAGGAACCTAAGAGTTACCACCAAACTTTGAATAAACACTCCAAGGACAAATATAAACAAGAAGTATACTTTCCACAAGTGTATTGTTGTTTTTCAAAAGAGTACATTCCAATGATCTTTGACATTCTAAAAAAAGAGGTTAATGAGGGTAAAATTTTAACTTAAATAACACATATTTTCTTGAAAGTCAAAGAACACTGGTTGACTCGAGGATTCTGTCTACAGGAAATGAGAATATGTCCCTTGTTATTATGAACTTTGTCTACTGTAACTGAGACTCATAAAAACAAATATATTTTTTCTTAAAAATAGCGAGGGTCTACAGTACCTCACAGGTATGAAAAGGCGGTTGAAAAGTGATTTTTTAGTCTACAAAAAATTTTGTGTAGTCAAAATTGCAGATTGCGGAAAGAATGGGTCGAATTGCAGAGAGATATAGTAATTGGGCATTAGGAAAAACAAAAGGACAAACAAGATTTGCTAATACGGGTAAGTGAATAAATTGCGTCAGATTTATTAGAGTTGTTTTTCATATTCCAGCCCCAGTTAAACAGTTTATACATCACATCAGAGTTCAGCCACCTCCATTGGAGAAGTCTATACAGAAATTAGCCGCACCGGCTCCACTACCACTGAATCCATTTATGCCAATGCATCGACCACCTGTGTTATACTCTCCGACTACAACTACTACACAACCTCCGCCTCTTTATTATCCAACCCAACAGATTTTCCATTTTCCTAAGAAGCAGCCAGAGTTTCCGAGACTTCTTCAACTCCCCGAGCAAGATAATTTGTCTCTTCTATTCCCTGGAAATGCCTCAGTTCTCCCGTCTCATATGTTACTTCCGAATCCGAATCTTACACCGAATAAGGAGGAAGTTATGAAGATAGCTACAAAAAAGCAGAAGTTTGGGATTAGACCAAGAGAAATGTTTCAGGTACTCCCTTCTAGGTTTTTTTTTAAATCCGATATCTTTTTTTCTAGGAATGCGCAACAGGCTGGTGTGGTGATGGATGTTGTCCAATGCGTCAAGAAATGCAAACCACCATTCAAGCACAAGCTCTGCCAGGTTCACCAACTCCACCCCATCCATTGGTGCTTATTCTTCACCCTCCACCACAACAACAACAATTCCATCAATGTTCACCAGCCTGCCAACCACAATGTCATCCACAATGTGTGTCTCGACTTCAATATATTCAAGAATCTCAGTTTTACAACACAATTCAAGCGCCAATGTGCCGCCAAGATTGGTAAGATTTTATAATAATGAACAAGGAAGAGAGGGTCATTTTGAGATCCAGGAGGGTCCATTTAGTTGAATGGGGCTCCCTTGTTCAGTGGATAACACGTTAGCCTTGTAATCAATAGGTGGAACCTGTTTCTTATGGACTTGGATTCATCTGAACCCTCACCTAGGTTTGAGGCCCTTTCTGTCTCCTGACTATAAGCCAAAAATGTTTATGACCCATCCAGTTCGACCTCTTTTATTTTCAGCATGCCTTCATGCCACGTGGATTGCTTGATAATTCCACCAGAACGTGTCAGATGTAATAGTTTTCATTGTCAATGTGGAGCTGGATACTTACCATGTGCTGCATTTACATGTTGCATGAGATACCCTGTAAGTTTTAACCAAAGAAAATCACATAACGAATCACACTTTAGAGCATGGTTGCGCGGATGAAGAGCAATGCTTTGCAAAAGTCGGAAGAAGTCATCTTCCCAGTTGAAGAAGACTCTGAAGAGCAGGAAATAGTCTACCGAAAACCACAAAAATATCCTAAATTGAAAAAGTTTAAAAGAGATCCTCTGACTACGACAACTAGTACGACTACTTCGACTACACCACCACCGAGTACGACTACAACTGTTCCCACGACTACATTCCTTACAACAACTACAACCACCCCTACACCAAGAACCACACCAATTTTACAAATCGCACCAATTTATCCTGCTCCTAAACTTTCTATCAACACTGAGAATCAGAAGGTCCCTTTCATTCCCGCATTTGAAGTTGGAGATCTCCGAGGTAGACATATTATTAGATCCGAGAATTTCCTTGATGTATTGAGTGAGTTGGCACAAGTGAAACTGAAGGAGGATATTGGCGAGCCGCTTTCATTCATTGATCTTGTAACGGATGATGTTATTTGATATTCCACTTGTATGTTTATTTTTGTTTGCTTTGAGCAATAAACTTATCCGAAAATAAAAAAAGAAGAAATAGAGAATGAAAAAAATTTCGCTCCCGGGTGGGCTCGAACCACCAACCTTTCGGTTAACAGCCGAACGCGCTGCCTATTGCGCCACGGAAGCACATATTGCATTGCATGTTTTTTTCCAAGACATGACTGTGGGAAAAGATAGGAAGAGGACAGAAAAAGAGAGAAGGGAAAAAAGATACGGACGACGAATAAAAAGTGCGAGACAAGAATGTTTCATTATTTTCAAAAGAACAGGCGTTCTTTTCAAACTCCCGGGGTCGAATCCTTCATCTAATTTATTTTTTCTTATATCCTACTAATACTATTACGTTTTTCTTCTCAACTTTTTTTTGTTGAGAAATTAAACAAATATATTCATGCCTATATCAGATCGAGCTAAAAGATTTATTTTCGTCGTCGGTGAGTTGTTTTTTTGAGGGGATTGGTTTACACAAGAATGAGTGATATGGATCAAGTGTCAAAGGGATGGACTTTCAGACTTTTTCAACATGATGTGCATCCATCAAATGTTTGTTCAAGACTGATTTATAGGTTCAGGTTGTGTCTCTTTTTTATTTGATTGACTATATATTCTGCTTGAAACTCGTGACATTGTGTCCTTTGATATTTCGAAATTGACTTGATATATTGGAATGTGTGATTTGGACTATACGCATCAGTGATAATCCAGTCTTGTCTATTGAAAAATACATGAGAGGTGGTCGAAAAAGGATTTATTTCGTTTTTTTCTCATAAAAAAACAGGAAAAAAAGTTAGGCTCTAACCTCCAAATTATCCTAATTGAAACGTGGATCTAAAAAATTGAATCATATTTCCCAATTTCTCCCTCACCGGGCTTGAGGTTTAGTTTTTCTGATCAGCCAATTTGGAGACCGAAGTGGTGGGGTTGATACTCGGACTTTTTCGGGCCAGAGTTAAGGCCGACCCAAATCAAATCTCTGAGGTGGGCAAGTCGAGCTGTATTTCATAGCAACCAAAATGATTCGGTTTTTTTGGTAGGCAGGGATTTTTTTTGAAATAAAGATCAAAAAACCAAAAAATGGTCGCCTTTTCTTTCAGTTAGAAAAAAACTATTTTCTATCAGAATTAAAATGTTTAAGGAACTCCGAACGGTAATTTCGGCGAGTCGGACCGGCCTTTTTGCCGAAAAAGCATTAGAAAAGGAACGGCCCGGTCCAACCAAAACAGGCCTGAACCTAGGATCTTGGGCTTGGACATCTTCTGACTCATGTTTGTACAAAATCTAGAAAATGGTTTGTCTCTGATAATTTCATCTGCGGTTGTTTTGAAATCTGTAGCTTCAGGCTCATTTTTTAGTCATTTGTCTTCAATTCAAAAGGTTCTTTTCATGGTCCATCATGAACAAGAGCTCTGAGCCTGTTTTCGGCTCTACAACTATAGTCCCAGAATCAGGTCTGCTTCTCTGACCTCAAAAATGACTGATTTGAAATGTTGCAAGTTATCTCGTTCCACGGGGTATTCAGAAAGCTTCACCTACTAGTAGGTGTTAAAAAACCTTTTCTGCTTCTCTGCGCCTCTCTCCCTACCACTCTCTATCTTTTTATTTTTGTTTACAATATCCAATGCGATATACAACACTTGAGCTTATGTATGTATTTTTTTGCCTTTCTTTTTTTCGTCATAAATCACCTTCCCACTTACCTAATTGAGTGGTCCCTCCAGCTGGCTTCTTTTTTCCATCTGCGTTTCTCCATTCCACACACTCTCTTCACATTTTTGTATGCTTTTTCACCTGCTTTTTTCTTGCTGTTTTTTTTTTGCGATGCTTTGGGGGTACCAACAAAATCCTCCATAAAACAACCAATTATTTTGTCGTTTTTCTTTCAATGTTTTTTGTTGCCCTCAATATTATGCGCGTTCATGACTTCTTTTTATTATTTATTGTTTCTGTGTCTCCAGATGTTGTTTGGGTTAATTGATGAATCGACAGACATGATGCGGGAAGAGGTCCTTTGAAGACACTTTCATGTTTTTCACAAAAACAAAAAAAGATGATTTGCACTTTTTTTGCTTGTCTGAAACACGATATGTATCGATGTAATATCTTTTTTTTTCCTCAAAAAATGTCAAAAATATCACTCTTTGGCAAAAATGTGTAAAAGAAAAAGACAAATTTCGAGCAAAAATTTACGAGATGAACACATGCTTGCCTAATTTTTATTGACGAGATATACATTTTTTAAGTGGTCCACCAAGCTTTTTATGACTTCTTATTTTTCTTTTTTTTTCAGTTAAGTGTATTACTTTATTTGTTTTTTTGTTTGGTCTGAAAAGAACAAACAAAGAAATAATTTATACTTTTGATCTTTATCTTTGTTTGGCCTGTTTTTATTTTCATTTATTTTTTGAAAAAGTGAACAGAATTTTGTGCCTGGTCGAATGACCCTTTCAGGTAATAAAAATAGGTAGTCTGGCTCGGGAGACAGTTGTCAAGTAGGTTCTCTTTTTATTTTTTGACTAAAGATGTTTTCGAGGTTGTTGAGAGGTTTCAGATTTCTTTTTATTTTCTATCTTTCTTGAATTTTGTAAAATTCGGTGACTAGGCAATCTCTGAATACTCGAAGTTGGACAAAAAGAGAGCTTGGTTATGTTCTGATTTTCGATATTTTTGTGTGAGAAATCGAGGTCTTTTGAAGGCTCACAGTTTTGATCTCAATTTAGTATGGCCAGGATTGTTCTGTTTGGGCCGGCATTTTCGATATTGTGAATACGAAAGAATTAGAGAGTGGCCTAGAAAACGCAAGAATTTATTTTTCTTTGATATTTCTCAAAAAGTACTGTATTATTTGGATTTCTAGGCCATATTGGTTGCTCTTCCAATGGTCTAATGATCTTAACTCTACAATATGTCACATTGAGCGCGATTGGATGCCTGGTTTCGAAAAATTATAACTCATTCTGTAAAATTCATATTTTCATTGATATATTTTCGCAAGGACCTCCATTTTAAACAGTTCAAAACTTTCAAAAATTAATTTTTTGTCTCCTGATGCAATACGAACTTTTCTGAATTAAAAATGTATATAATTGCAGTTTTTTTCCTTTTGAAAATGCATTTCCTGATTTCGATTTTAGATAAATAAAAAAAACCTCTGAAATGAGCATCTGATCATGTTCAATGCAATAGAGTTAGAAGTTATAGTTCCCAAAATGAACCCAAAAAATGACTGGATTAGAAACAACAGGCCTTACCATATTATTTTGAGTTTTCCTCAGTTGGACCCAAAAATAGGAATAAAACAAATAGTGTGTGTTTCAAGAAATCTTAAAATCAGTAGAGTCAGGGATTTTTTTGATGATATACCATCCCAGAAATGTCCCATCTATCCAAATAATCTAGTCCTCTCTATTTATCCGAACATTTATAATCTTTACGTATATATGATAATAAACCAAACAAACAATGACCAACCAACCAACTGAATAAAAAACATCAGGATATTTACTCAGATATTCTTTCTTTTTTTGCCACTTAACCACACTTGAACGATTATTGAAACCGTCCATCTTCACACTTCTCAACTAAAAATTTTTCCATGTTTTTTTCAACATGTAAAAAAAAATACAAAAAACCATTTTCATTGCACACGAAAAACAATTATTCTGTCATCAAATTTTTTGGGAACAGAAAAACGCGAAAAAAATCGGATTATGTTTCAGAATTTAGAGGTCAGGTTTTTGTTGTGTGTGGTTGATGTATTTTGACACTTTTTTTGAAAAATGATCAGAAATAAGTTTGACTGGTGAACCGTGAAGTTATGTACATTTTCGGAATGTTTTCAATTTATTTTTTTCTTTGATTCTGTTTCTGGTTTCGGTTTCTGCAATTTTTTCGCGGTCACACTTACAGATCGAAAAAAGTGTGTTTCTCTGTTTCTCTGATTTGTGATGTTATGGCCTGATGATAATGATAAACCAAGTATTTCCGGAAGAAAATCAATCAGTTCAAAGTTCTACAAGACATCAGAAAAAGGTGATCACTGAAAAAGACCTCCGGGCGTGGAAGTAAAATTTTTGAAACTGGCTTGGACGAAAACATCTCTGAATCAGATCCGAGATGAAAATTGAAAAACCGGCCTAATTTCGAATCGAGCCTAAAAATAGGCCGAATCGCAAAATGACTTGAGTACGATTTTATCAGATCTCGAAAGAGTCAGGGCCGTTTTTCACGGAAAATTTGAAAAACTTTTTTTTTTCATGAAAAACAGGGAGGTCGACAGAAAAAAGTTCACGTTAAAAATAAAAATATTGATTTCCCATGTGAAATTCAAATGGCTGAAACTGACTTTGCTTAAATAATTGTGATTTCATATTTTGGGATCCTAATTTTAACAATTTTATTTGCAATAGGTTTTGCCGATTTTTTCTGGTATCGATTTTTAGCTTCAGGGGTTGCTTTAAGAACGGTCAATAAATGTCATATTTTCTGCATTTTTCTAAATTTTTTGACGTTTTTCGACATTGTCCAACATTTCTTGAATTATGTAATATAGGGTGTAGAAGATTCAGAATTTTTAAACTCAAAATTCAACTCGCCTAATGATAAGAAATGTCCATAAATGCCATATTTGCTTCATTTTTCGACATTGTTCGACATTTTTTTTTGCCATATGTACTTTAGAATGTAGAAATTTCAGATTTCTGAAAACCTGTAAATTCTTATGGAGTTCAGAATTACATTTTTGTGACCAAGGTTTGCCTGCGGGTATCTATATTTTCAATGATGTCATTCAAAAAATACTGAAATCCCATGAAGCCTGACACGGTCTATTGATCACTGCCTTCTGGCTAGCCAAAAAAGCCCACTTAACATCCCTGGATTAATCGGACTTGCAGAACTTTTTAAAATTGTACTTCTTACTTTGAAGTCTCTTATTATTTCCTGATCCCCCTTTTTCTCCTTCTCCAATTTCTCCTCATTTTGAATCAATTATACACACACCAAAAGAGACCACACCAAGAAGCACCAACAACTCATCATCTCCATAGATACATATAAATATACACTCTTTCATATATTTTCGTCCCGTTCAAAATAAATAGTTTACCTAACTACTTGCCAGCCGGCCGGCCGGCCGGCCGGCCACCGCCAAACTAAACAAACATTAGACACCAAAACTTTTTCCAATTTTTGACCAACTTCGCCATGGGAAATTGTGTTTTTTTGACTGACTGACATTGACATTGATGACTATCAGACTATCACATTTTTTTGTCAAAAAGGAATATTTGTATTTGAGATCATTTCTGAACTTTTTTTTTGCTTTTTCCTTCGCTTTGCAAACAATCCGAACTATTTTTCCTTTCTCAATTTTTTCCGATTCCGATATTTCCTTTGTTCTGATTATTTTGACACTTCATCGTCTTTCGATTTTAAATTTATGATAATTTAAATATACATAATTTGTTTTTTCATTGACAGCAAAACGATTAAATGTCATTGGGGTTCTCCTGGTTCCGCAGGAGAGTTACCTATTATGACGATGCCAATTTTATGGGCGAATGTGCTAATGACGATGATCCGAGAGTCAAGTTACAAGGTTGGTTTTTTTGTTGAAGTTTTTGGATATACATATTGACGTTTGAAAAGTTTTAGGCTTGCATTTATTTTTCTTATTTACATTTTGATGATAAATATTACTGTAGCTCAAAAATTACTGTAGCTCTAAATTTGGATAATAGTCGTTCACAAATCGCTGTCATTGGACTACGGTATTTTCATTTTTCCTACTCGAAAATAAGCTTTCCGGAATAATGGAACCATGAAATAAAAAGTTCCTTAGCGTAGTTTTACACGTAGAATTCGAATTTGATATTTAAAATCAACCTAAATTTCATTTTCAGAGCAAAAACTTATAGATTATCAATAGAGCGCGTGTTACCGATCTGTGAAAGGCTTATAGTTTCGTTTTTCTGATTTGAAAAGTGAAATTTGCTAGTAGCAAGAGCGCACTTCTATAGGACCGGGCCGGCCAAGCCCACGTTTTGACCAACTGATGACTCCGTCAATTGAGTTTTTTGAATTATATTTTTTAAGAAACACACTCTGAAGTTTTATTCCGATTTTTTTCCGATTACATCACAATCAGAAAACATGTTTCTCAAAAAAAAATAAATGAATAAAACTGAAACTACAGTTACCCGAGGGCAACTATTGAATTTCTGAACAAATGTGGATTTTCATTTTTTTTTTTTTTTGAATCATTTAAATGGTCTTTTTCTATCACAAGTTGTTGAACCGGGCTACTGTAGAATCTGCCGAAATAGAAAGTACTCGAACTGACTAAGGGTCCGGCCAAGTCTCTCTGGCATGTGGGCCGAAAAAGACCGGCTTTCAGGATTTTTTTTGAGCTCATTTTTCTATGATTTCTTTTTTAATGTGCCCAGGCGTGAAATATACAACCTTTTTTTATTTTTTCTTTATGTTGAAAAATTAAATTTTCAACAATCAAAAACGGTTTTATTCAACAAATGTTGCAAAATTTTTCAAATCCCCGCAAGTTGTAAATTCTTGTCTGGAGGTCTTCTTGATGGGATTAACTTCTTACTCCCCCTTCTCACTCTTCATTTTATGTTTCTCCGACTTTTTCGTTCAAACAAAGTTCCACTCGCTTGTCAAAACAATTAAAATGTGTGTGTTTTTTGTCGCCTCCTAAATTTCTCGCCTTTTCCTCCGACAAAAAACGTGTTTGTTTATTCATACCCTCTTAACCTAGCTTACACTGTCCCTTCTATCTACTACTGTCCCGCCCATTAATCCATGCGTCAATCATTTTATAAATAAATTATTACATTGATTTTAGCGCCCAAAAAAGTAGTTTTCCCTTCTTTTTCATTTTGTTTCTTCCATTTGTGTTAAGATGAATGTGTGAATAGTTGGCTGGAAGTATAAAAAAAGAAGAAATAGACAAATCCAAAAAAGTAGGAAAAAATAGTTATGATGGATCCCTCCTACTGCAAATTTGATTTGTTTCCTTTTGTTTCTGATTGGGTTCTTTTATTGTTATGCTTTTTTTTTTTTGAAAAATGAGTCTATTTTTTGTACTTTGTTCATGTTAAGAAAAAAACACTGCCTGTTTCTTGTCATTCTATTTCAAAAAAAGTATCATCATGTATTTATAAATTTAAAGTCCACTTCATGAATTATTAACTCGAAGGTGTCCAGATTTTTTATTCCAAAAAAGAATTTTTCGAAATGAACACAACCTGGATGTTCAAACTTCTTATCATAATGATTTAAGAGTTATTTAGAAGTCTGATTATCATATTAAAACCCGATTAATTTTTTACCTCGAACTATTTTTCAAGGCTGATATTGAATTCCAAGTTCCAAACACCCTGTTTTTTTTTCATCCAGATGAAAAACTCTTCCAAAGCCTATTTATTTTTCATTGTTACAAATCATTACTTGACAACTGTTCAGAGTAATTCGTCACATCTCGAAAGATCAAAAAGTTAACTCGATTTTTTTTCAAAAAAAAAAAAACAACTCATTAGCTAACAATTTTTTTATGTGAATTTTGAAAAGCTGAAAAATATCCCGTAATCAGTTTTTGAAATTAATTTATTTGGCGCTCAAACTCAAGCTCTCGAGAAGTCGATAATTGTTTTAAACATATAAGATTTATCAGTCGGAAACTACTGAATGGATCTCATACAAAAAAACACATTGGAACATCGGTTTTTAGTCCTATTCTTGGGTCCAATTCAGGATAACTCGAAAAACATAGGACCAGGTTCGTTTTTTCTGATTGGGCCCGTTTGAAGTATACCTATTTTCCACCCGTTCTCTCTTCAAACCCTTCCCTTTTTTATCATCTTCTTACAACCAAAAGAACGTCATGCGCAAACCTCTAAAAAAAGGGGATTTCAATCGTATTCACCGATTTTCCCATTTTATAAATTGAAATGTATTTTATGCAAATGATCGAATGAAAATTTATGTACAAAAATAATAATAATAATAACCAACCACGCTTCTCTTTTTCGAACACTCTACTTTTTTTCGCACTGACCTCCCAATAATTTCCGGGCATTCAAATGCACTCATGCCCATCATATGAGAATATATATGTATTGCCGCCAGCCATCATAAAATACTGTTTTCTCGGATGGTATTTGAAGCGTGTCACCATCTCTAACTACACTCTAGTTTCTCTAATTCTAACCATCTTTTTTTATTTAGGAAATTAGAAACATTTGTTTATTTATTTTTCTTATTTTTTTTGCAATTATTTTCTTGACCTTTTCACACAATGTCACTTCAAATGATTCAAATTGGTTTTCTAAAAATAATGCAAATATTTTTTTGAAATTGTGAAAAAGCACAAATATTTGATAATCTCTTGATGTGTCCGCTTTTGTCCTCTATTTTATGCCACCCGCAAAAAGTGTCAATAATAAAAAAAAATAACACCGCAATATTCATATTTTTTCCACTTTTTTTGCCAGTCACAAAAATAATTTTCGTCCCGATCTCATGAAATGTAGTAGTAGTAGATCAGTGAATGATGATGTGTGTGATATTTGAGATGATTTTGTGGAAATAGTTGGGGAATTTGAGAGATTTAGACAAAGTCAGTTGTGATAATGATACAATGTTTAGAGAGATGAAGCAATAGGGATGAGGAGACAGAGAATTATATTTCATTTTTCTGAATTTTTTCTTCTGTTTTTCTTTTGCTGATGATTCTTCGAGTTTCTTCTGTTAGAGTGGGTGTTGGTCAACTGATATTGAACTTTTAGAAATCTATTTGCTACTTGTTTTCGGTTTTTGCAGAAAATTATTCAAAGTATGTGGAATTCAGCCTCAAAGGTCGTAAAGTTAACAAAAGGGGACAAAATTGTGTAGCTCCCTAACCTGTAGTGTTTTTTTTTCCATTTCTGAGCATTCTCAGAGCACAATTTCATAATTAAAATATGAATTTTCTATATTTTCAGCGGATTTCACATATTTCGGACAAAAAAAAAAATTCACGTGAAAAATTATTAAAAAATTTTTCCATTTCTATATTTTTAAAAAACATCTTGTTTTTTTTGGTGTTTTAAATTTTTCAAATTCACATAATCTCAGCTACAAACTGGTTTCTCACTTCAAACTTTGACGCTAAAATTCGTTTCAGAAATTCTTCTTGTCAAACACAGATTATTCAGCGATTAAAAATCTATATGATATTTTGACCATTAAAAAAAACTCCACTTTCTTACATAATTCTCTCATTAAATATGGGACCGGCCCGTTTGGAGGTCTTCTTGGCCTGAAGTTTGAGGAACTGAATTCCCGATGATCAAGTAACACAATTCCGACCTGACAAATTGAATTATGTTCTTTCTGAAATTCCTTCCTCTTTTTTCTCTTTAATTTAAGATACCAGATAAACAAACATTTATTGTTCATGTGAAATATGATTTATATCAGTTCTCTTTACTATTCTTTATTCTTTATACTATTGGGACAAATGTGTGTGATAATACCTGTTAGAAACAAGTTCGAACTAGAAAAAGATCAATATACTATTTTAAGAACATGATGTTTACCTTGATGATATCTAATTTCCAAAAAATAGTCTGTTGACATTTGTATCTTAGTTTTTGTACTCTCGATTGCATGATGCATCTATCCCTTTACTATTTTACCACGTGTCAATCCACTTGTACTGTAAACAAACTCACACGCAAATCTAGTTCTCTTCACTACTTCGTTTATTCGTTCAGAGCTTTTGTTCTTATTTCTTGTTGTATTGTTTTATCGTCACAAATCTCGACAATTTATCATAATACATGTACGTAAAATAAAAGTATCTCCTCATCCTTTTATTATTATTATTATTATTCGATTTTTTTTTCACTTTTCATGTCCTTTTACCGATTATCTTATTATCATCTTCATCTTTCCAATTCATTTACTTTACTATTTATATATAATTATTAGTCGATGGGTGTACACCCAGAACTTGTTATCGTTTTTCTTCATTATTGACAGGTACCCGTAATGTATGTAATAATTAGGGGGTCGTATGCCAACCATCATCCTTTTGTTTGATGCATTCTTTTTCTTGTTATTCTCTTGGTCAGTTTTCCTCCAAAAGTTTTTTCTTCATGAAATATATGTTAGCAATTGAAACAAACATTCTCATCACAGTCGATAGCTCAGTTGGTAGAGCGGAGGACTGTAGAGTCAGTGGGTATCCTTAGGTCGCTGGTTCGAATCCGGCTCGACGGAGTTTTTTTTTCAAAGTCAGAGGAGCATCACAGAAACTTGATATGTCCATTTAACTGGGTGGTCTTTTTTTATAAACAGAAAAAAATTATGAAACCTGCCAGTTATAAATAAACAATGTGTTTTGCTCCTATATTAGTTGGATTTTCTTAATTTTCCCAGGGGTTGACCATATAAAGTAGCCAGGAAGGGAGGGATCCTATTACATTCACATGTTCAATTTCATTTACATATGTAGAATATTTGTTTGATTTTCGGATTACTTGTTATTTATTTCTGAGGAAATGCACAAAATTATTTTAAGATTCTACTACAGACTTTTGAAATGTGAGTTATGTTTATTTGGGCAAAATATTTACACAAAAGATTTTTTTTTTTTGAAAGACGAAATAAAAAACATGGTACATACATATCAATCTTCATTCATCATAATAATAATAACATTGGCTTCATGGGCACACATGTTTCAGAAATTTTAGTTTATGTAGTTTTTATTTTGAAAACATGTTGCTAGTATATTTCCGGTCTAGAATGAGAGCAGGTGAGAAACTTTAGTAAAATAGGCGCCTTAGTTCTGTCACTTTCCAATAAACACTCGAACACATTAACTGATAACACAACTGTTTTTTTTCTTGTTCTTACACATTTTTTTGCGAACGAACTCTGCACGAATCGAACAACCTTTTCTCCTTTTTACATACATGAAGTCCATTCAGTTACACACATTTGACAAATGGCAAGAGATGAATTGATATATGTTTTATCACTTGAGGTTGTTTCTCAATTGGCCATGCTTTTTTTCTCTGCTTTTTTCTTCTTACAATAAATTACAACGATTTTTTGATGCTGCGGTGAAGTTTTTTTTCCTATCTTTTTTGTTGTGTTTGAGTGAGCAAGTGAATTTCTTTCGTTTTTTTGTTTGTTATGTAGTTTTTTTGGTGCTGATTCTCTGATTTTTTCGTGGATTTTATAAAACGAAAATGATGGTTGTCCACTTGATAAGAATCAGAGTTCTAGTTTGCTCTACTTTTTTAAAAAATTTCTATAAAGTATATATTTATAAATTTTGGCTAACATAAGATGTTTGTGTGAAACACGACATTTACGATGTGTTACAGTGAGTTCTCGAAAAATCGCATATAAATCTGAAAATTAAAAAAAAAATATTTTCTGGAATTTTTGTTGATATATCTTCATTTAATACAGAAAGTTTCATTAAAATAGGCCACATATAGGGATGTATTTTCGGGTACTCTTTTAGGTTTTTTTTGTGTATGCCTGTTGGCCTGGCAGTCCTTGAGCCCGAAGCCCGATTGCTTGTTTACAAAAGCGGGCCTATTTTCAAAAACCCCGTTCCATACATAGTGCATATCTGGAAATGTAGAAACTTTCTTAAAATTGGCGAAACCTTCCAAAATTTACTCATATTTTATTGCCCAATCTAAAATATGAAAATAAGTTTTCTGGCTTTCGGGCTTTCATGATTTTTTAAAAATGAATTTTCAACTCACTTTGAACTCAAGCCGGTCATTCTGGACTGTAGTCCAAAAGATCTCTAGCTCACATCCTGATCTGGACTTTTTCCGTGCTCACGGACTTCACTGGTTCGAATCTTGGATGCCCAACTTGGACATCAGTTTTAAAATTGTGAAAGTACTTGAAGGTTTGGAAAAAAAATTAATTTCGTTGTTCACACATTTTCGTTCTAGTTTTCTTGAGCTCAATATCCACTCTGACCCTCAGAGAACACCCAAAAAGTTTTTATGCACAAAACCCCTGGACCTCTCTCTCCATCTGCCTTCCTCATTGTTTTTTATCAAATATTTCAATCTTTCAAACGACACTTTTTATACGTTGTTCACTTTTTGTTTAGTGTCCGACGAACAGTTGTGTATTTGATCGGATTCACTATTATAATTGGATTTGTCAAACAAATCTCATTTTTTATGTGATTGTTCTGAAAATCGATCTGTTGGTCTCGATCTCTATTTTCATCTTTACTTTATAGGTTATCGAGCTCGCGAGCCGGATGAGATTGGTGGCCGTATGACGCAGAGTATGATCAGCGATCCGGGATTTAGGAGATCGCAATCACCCATTGATATCAGTTTGGCGTTGAGCGAAGATTCGACGATCACTATCACCGAACTCAATGACAGGTATTATTAGTCACTTGGGAGGGGCTTTGATGAGATGGGTTAATCTTGAGTTATAATCTATAGATGTTCTTCAAAGATTTTGTACTTCTTCTCACATTTCGACGGATGTATTTTTTCAGAAACGCGCTAAACGCCAAATCGATCAACACAACTCCAGTTATGCGAAGGAGAAGAAGTCATATGAATGCAAGGCCAAGGAATTACAGGTGAGATAATGGTTCTTTGAATGAGATGGAGCCTAGTTTCACCCGAATCTGTAGGCTTTACTGGGCTGGAATTAAGTTTTCTGTTCACAAACGACATATTTCTCATATTTCGGCTAAACTTTGTATGAAATCGGTTCGGAATTTTTTTTGACCATTTTTCGAAAATACATAACTGGTCTATCCATTTTGTTTTAAAAACCACCAATGAATCTAAGACTGTTATATCCCACATTTAGACCATTGTTCTAACATGATACCTGAAAAATAAATCCGTCGATTTTTTTTTCTAGTACCCTTATTCACAAACCTCTTTATTTTTTCACCCGTATATTTTTCAGCAACTCTCATACTAGGACAGTATCCAAAAATAATGCACAGTGAAATCTATTCCAACAGAGCTAGAGGTCACTTCAGAAACGAGAAATTTCCGAGTCACCTGATTCTGAGAATTAAGGTCACGTAAAAATGATTCATTGGAAACTTTTTATTTTTACAAACGAACAAGTCGGCTCAACTCGGCTTGCTTCATCAATAGATTGAGATCTCAAAGTACAACCCTATATACTGTTCAAAAAATGTATTCTTTCCTTTCCTAATCACCCCATCCCATTTAGGTTAGGTGCTAATTTTCACATAGCCTCCAAATTCATCCATCATCCCACATTTTTGTTTTTAGAATCCTTGACCCGAACGAGTCTCGTCTCGTCTTTCAACAACACAATGATAACAACTTGGCGGCTAATAATGAGGAAAAGAGAGGAAACACAATATTGAGACGGCGGAAGAGTAGTTCTTCGAATAGTCAAAAGATTGAAATGTAAGTTGAAATGTAAGGCGGCAAAAAATGGGGAGGGGCGGAGGGAAGATGATTGAAATAGTTCATTCATCGAAATGATTCCTGAAAAAATTCGAAAATTTTGTTTTTCGCGGTATTATTATGAGGAAGATAGTAGTTTTGGATTCAGGTGAGGGGTACTATATAACTATAACTATGTTAAGATCTCGTGGCAGTTAGAATCTTCCAAACTTCATCTTCCACTTTCATTTTTCAGACCCCAGACACCGATGATTATCACTCCACCGGTATTACTATCCCGAGGTAGTTTTACCTCTACAACATCTTCTACCTCTCGCCAGAACATCCCTCTTGATCCACAACAATGCTGCACAGTATGTCAGCGACAAAAACGGTTAGTTCGGTTTCGTTTTCATTTATTACATGTCTTCTTGCTTGCTTGTTAATTTTATTCATTTCAAGCCAGTTTTGTATTCATTTCTTTCCCTTTTTGTTCATTATTGAATCCGCAATAATTGCTTCTTGTGTTTTTGTTCTTCTAGCTGGCCGGCCGGACGGGACACTTTTGTGAAGAATAGCCAAGTTTTGTATTCATTTGAATTATTTTATTCACTAGTTGGAACACGTTTTCTGTCGCCCACTTACTAGATATCGACATAATGTTGGGCAATTTTGCGATTTTCGGACAAGATATTTTCGACACTTTTTTTGGAGGCACTAGAGATTTTTTGGCATTTAGAGTGATGATTGAGAACCAGACCAAAAAGAAACGGGCAAGAAATTGAACATCAAAGCTATAAGTATCTGTCCATTTTTTGGAATCGGATCCAAGAAAGGGAAGACTAGGAAACGTGCCTAGATTTACGTCGGAGTTTCTCTGGGCCTATTTTTATTGGACAAGGTCCAATTTATGTGATCCATTTCAGGAACCACCCTGACTGAAATTCTGAAAAGCAGAATCCCGTAACTTTTTGTGCTGAAACAGGTCCAAACTGCCATAAACTTCAGACTAAACCAGATCAATAAAGATAATAAGTTGTTCATTTTTCCGAACCGGGTCCAAAAAAAATTATTTTAGAACTCTAAATTACCTCATTTTAAAAACTTCTCAAAGGTTCGATTACGGTTTTGTTTTTTTTTGTTCATACATGTTTTAATAACTGACACTAAACCGTATTTTCGCAACTTGGACCAATTTTTCAGGTTCAAAAACTAAAAACAAGCCGGATGAACAGGCCCAACAAGCCTTTTTATTTCTCTCACATCAGCCACCAACATCTGTATACTTTTCAAACTTCATATTTAACAAAAATTTTGAAATTTCGTAATTTCAAAGTTCATATATATATATATAGTTTTCACCTTCATTTCAATTCGTACCCCCTAATCCATCTTCTCGCGCACACTCCGAAAATGAACAACATAAATCCCCTTGATAAACGCTACTAAGATTGATGACAATTCCAATTCCAATTCATTATTGTGACCTATTGGAATTGATTTTGATGTTTTCCGCCAGCATGCTGAGTACTACATACATATCCTGCGCTTTGTCCTCTTGAAAAACTGTAGTAGTTTTTTCCTCCTCCCCTCCCCCCATTTTTTTTTTGAAAATTGTCTGTTTGCTCATTCATTCGCGCACGTATCCGTATCGGCCATCATCATGTTTTCTCTCTTCTTCGCTCTGTGATTTTTTTTGTTCTGCATGACCATTGGATGTTTCGTGTAAAATGTGTATATACGTCATATATAAGCAACTGATAGGTTTTGTTGACACTTGGTTGTCAAGTAGTGGTTCTAGACACTTTGAGAGAATATGTCACTGATACTTTTTTGCACTCTTTTTTTTCTATAATAGAGAATATTTGTATTTTTTTTTTGAAGGGTTTTGAATTTTGAAAAAAAAAACTCCTAGGCTTTATACATTAATTTGAAAGTAGCTTTTTTATTTTTGAATTGAAAATAAAAAGATTTTCGGTGATTTTGATCAGGCTTTTTGTCAAATAAAGCCCACCCTCAAAACTTTACAATGTGAAATAAAATAAGATTTGGTTTCTAATTAATAGAATAGGTCAGCTCAGAGCCACTTCGGACCGGTATCTTTCTGTTAGGTCAATATGGACTCTGAGCCGATTAGCCTTTTTTGAAACTATGCTAACGATCTCCGGGCCGCCTTGTAAATTTGTTGTGGACAAAGTTCACTAGGAATTTTCATATGCAAAATCATAAAAAAGTACCAGACCACCTTCTTTTCTAAATCATCTGCAACTGGGCTTTTTTCGAGTCGCACCAGTTTCAGGATTTTGTGATTAAGCCTGGTCTTTGGTTCTGGTCTATTAGTTTTTGAAATACGTCAACCATATTCCGATATTCGTTTCGGACCAGATTCATTGAGTTTGTTTAGTCGTGGTCAAGAAATACCATTTCGGACCCAATTTTCATCAGATTCAGCTTTGGTCTAATTGAGTTTGTAATAAAATTTAAAAAAAATTTGAAGTCCACTTCTTCATTTTTCTATATCTCGACTTGAATTGTTAGATGGGTAGCCTAAAACGGCCTGAAACCAGGAACTAAGGCAAAGCCTCATCTTGGTCAATTTTTGTTATCCCCAGCTATCTTCAAATCCCAGTCTAGTTTCTACCTACCACCTCTCAAAAATCAAGTTGCAAAAAGCACACTTTTTTTGGTTGCAAAATCTCAAAATGTTTGTTCAAAATGAAACTTGGTTCGTTTATATTGTTAAATAGACTCTACTTATCTTCTTCTTTTTCTTGTTTTTTTTTCGACCCGGTATAAAAACCTGAAGCCATCGGCCATATGAATCTAGAAGAAGACAACAAACTAATTATTAAACGCCCCATCTCACTGACCAAAACCAAACCAAAACAAAGCAAAGCAAAGCCAGCCTAATCGCACATTCTAATCTTTTCCCTTCAATCCTCCCTTTTTCTATACTTTTTTCATTATTTTTATTCTCACAACTAGTGCAACATTTATTTATATATTTTTCAATTTCCTTACCTAATTATTTTTTTTTTTCAATAATATCTACTAATTTATCATAAGCTCCGCCCCTTTCCGCGCATGCCTCTATCTATCTATGTATACATAATTGTTATGTGTGTATGTTTCGAAAAAGAATTCAATTTTATTTTAGTTATAAAATTGACCTAGTTCCAATCGGTGGTTTTTTTTTGTCATCTCTTGTCGCATAGTGGTTTTAACTAACCAACTAACTAGACAATCCTTTTTCCCCGTTTGATCAATCAAAACCGGTCTGACCTTATGGTGCTCTTGTAAACCGTAAACCTACCCAACAATTTTTGAAAAAAAAATTGGTTTCGTCACTTTCACTTTTTGGTTACTGTTTCAACTCTTATCGTAGTCGTAAATCACTTGCTTTTCTTTCCTTTTTGTAAAATAAAAAACCACACCTTTTTTGTTGTTTGTTTGCTATCTTCATAGTTGAAAAATACTAACCATACCATATAATTGGCAGTTTTTGTTGACATGTAAATTATTATTTTTCTGCTGTTTGTTATTTTTTGTTGCTTCCAGCCAACAAGCAAAAAATAGTAGTACATTGTCATAGTTACGCCGTTCGCGTGTGAGGAGTTTTTTTTAGCTTGGATTGACAGCTTTTTTTTGGATATTTTTTCGAAGAGTGGTGTTCTGGGCTGGCCTGCTCAGAACGGGCTGGGCTAGACGGTTCGGACTTGTTTATCTAAGAAATCGAAAAAATCCAGGTATTTTATCATAATGAAACAAATTTTGAAATAATGATTGAAATTAAAAACAAATTGTTTTGGTTTCACCAGGCTTATTTTTGAAGAGCCTGAAAATGGTAGAGCCCGACTTGACTCCAGAAAAATAGGCCAGGTTCTCGGAAAATAATCTCAGCTATGTTTGAAAAAGCCTAAAGCCAAAAGCCTGTTGGACCGGACAGACGTTTTTTAGAGCCCAAAAATATACACATTTTTGAAAATAAAAGCGTGGCAACATTTTTTAGAGTTATGATATAGCTCGAGCCAAACCGGGGAAAAATGGACATTTCTCGCCCGAGTCAGGATAAACTAGGCCACGCTTACAAGCTTTCTCCTGTTTACAAGCCTGGTTTAACACCAATTACACCACCATAAAATGTGTTGTTTTATGATGTTTTGGTTGCGCCATTCTTCTTTCTGTCACCTTGATTTTTTGCTATTCATTTTGCTAGGATTACTAAACGTCTTCTTGGCCATTTAATTACCACCATGTTCCTTCCTCGTTTTTTCTTGATGATGATCACATTATTCGTATGGTGTCCGAAAGTATTTAAGCCTTCCGAAAAAATAGTAGTAGTATATGTATATATTGGCAAACCAGTTGGAAGGATACCAACCCCACCCACTCTTCTCATCATGAATAGATTTGTCGATGAGATAACTTGTTTTGTGCTGATGAGAAGGCGAAGGGGGGATATTTCGAATTTTTGACCTTCTTTTAATTGCCTATTCTACTTGTGTTAATATAATTAGGGTTTGGAGCAAACATAACGAGTTGGGAAATTGGATTTTTAAAATAAATTGGCGTTCATTTTCTGAACTAGATCTACAAATTGAACCTCTTTATCCTTCGTTTCTTTGTTTTGTGTTCTTGAGCGGAGCAGTTTTGTGGCCAAGTTTGATCAAAGTGAGCCCAAATTTTAGTTGCTCAAAAATTATTTCGAAATTCACCTAGAAGAGCCGTGAAACAAACAAAACTAGCAAGTTGAATGTACCAGCTTTCCTTAAAAATTGAAAAAGCCTGTAATTTTTCTTCAATTTTGGGCCTATTTTAGTCTCTCTAAAACATAGGCTTTCACTTGGAGCACAAGAAAGGTCTTTTGAGTATCTGGGTTTGTTATACATCTCTTTCAGACTTTGAAAAAGGCCTTCCGACCCCAAAATATGGTTTGAAAGCTTTTGTAGACAGTTTTATCTGGATCAGTCTCAAGTACAAGACTTTTTCAAATTTTATCTGGATATGGACCTAACACATGAGTTTAGAACTCTCAGTGACTCAGTTTTCACGCGCTTTTATTTGAAAAATTGAGCATTTCAAAACTTGAATAATGTTTTTCGAAAAAATTGGACCAAGTCGACGTTACCGAACCTTCTCGCTGTTTTGTCTATGTTTTTTTGTTCACTTTTCATTTACCTTGACACCGTTTTCTGTTTCTTTTACCAACTTGAGCTTCTTCTGTTCTCCTCTTTCTCCTTTTTGCTTCTTCTTGCTTCTTCTTCCAGTTTTGACAAGTTCATTCATCATCACGTGTCAATAGACTTTCTCTGCGTCTCTCTTACCTTCCCATTGTCTCTAATTCACTTTTTCCTCACAAAAAGGCAATTTTCACTCGTTCGTTCCCGTTACACTTATTAATGTTATTATGATTTTTGACTGGTAGTAGTAGTATTTGATTCTTGTACATACAGACATGGTTATTATTACAACACTTTGTCATGTACTTTTTTCGCCGCCATTCGCGCACTTGTAAGCCTAATTGAAAGTGACACTTTGCTTTGGTGTGGTGGGGGTTTTTACAAGTATTCTTATGTTATTTAGCTAGTACAGATAATTATGTTTTTAGTATTAGTTATAATAATGTGAATGGGAAGAAGAAGAAGAGGAGAAGTCCATGTGGTTTTTATTCAAGCGACCGGCCCGATGAATCTTCCTCCGACCACTTTTTATTATTTTTATTTACACATGTATACAAACACACATTGTGTCTATGATATAATCTCATTCAATTTTGCATATATTTGCTCCTCTCGCGCAGGTTGAAAAATGTGCATTTCTTGAATTCTTCTTCCTTTGGGGTCTTCCTAAATTAGAACCCTGGTACTTGACGTTTACTTATTAAAACATTGAAGCTCAAGTGGTTTTTTTGTTGCTACTATTTATCTTTTCGTAAAATCTTTTTTTAGGCTTTGACACATCACTTCTCTACGTCTCTAATCACTTTTTTGCACATATTATATTGTTGACACATTTTTTTCTTGTGTTCTTTTTTTCCGTCTCGCCTTATCAGCAGCAACGGAAAAATGTGTTTGTAAATAATCTGATAGAGAAATGTGGCTGAGTGGTCTAGTGGTATGATTCTCGCTTAGGGTGCGAGAGGTCCCGGGATCGATCCCCGGCTCAGCCCCATTCCTTTTTCTTTTTTTTCTTTCTTCTTCTATTTTTTTTTATGATGAATAGATCCTTGGATGAGAAACCGTTTGACCCAATTGAAACCGTATAATTTAGCAGAGAAAGTGCAAATAGTTTTCTTTCTTTTCTTTTTCTATTTGATTCTCGACTTTTGTTCGATTCGCATGAATTGCAATTCCTAAACTACTATATTTTATGAGAAAATGTACATATCTGTCTACCCCATATTGAATTTCACCAAAAAACGAAAAACGAAAAAAAAACTAACTGCAAAGGCCACGCGAGGGTATAACATTTCCAACACATTTGTTATATGCATCTCTTTTTCTTGTGTCTGCTGCGCAACGACCAGATGCAATCTCATTTTAATTTTTCACTCATTCGACCGCAATAATTAGATCTTCTTTTTTTTCTATGCTGATCTGATCGGGTATAGGTTTCTTCCTGTTTCTTCAATGTTTGTGTGACGACAGAAGCAATGCTGAAAAATTTGGGAAAATTAATTTCTCGCCCACATTTTTGTTCGATTATTAATTGGTTGCTATTTATTTAGTTCATTCATTCACTCATCAAATGTTCCATTTTTTTGTTTCTGGAGAAACTGGTCATTATTTTATTACGGGCTTATCTAGGCTTTGGGCCGACTGGGCCTGCTTGACACCTTTTTCATTTTCTGCTCTTTTTGCTTCTCATTTTTTTGAGTGCCCAATGGCAATATGGTAATAGTGACACATAAATCACGAAGCTTTTTCCTTGGTTTTCATCGATTTTCCAATATTTTTTCTCCTTCTTCTTCTTCCCATCATTAGAAAATGAAAAACACATTTTCTTTTTTTTTCTGTTCCGCTATTTTTTTCAAACGGATGCCCTCTCCTCCAGATAATTATCACCTTTCTTCCCTGTAAAATCCTCGTTTTTTTTCAGTGTTCATCATCGACCGCAACACGAGGTGACAAATCGAACACAATCATTTCCCGCCGATTTCATGGCGACTTCAACGACGACGACGACAACTACAAAAGGTGGAGGAGGTGTTGATGAGGTCAGTTACCGCGCCATTATGTATGTATATTCTATTTGTTATTGTTGTTGTACTCTTCTTGAGAAGCGACAACGACGACGACAAAAAAAGTCCAAGGGCGTTTAGGTCGAGGACGAATCGTTTTTGTGTGTATGAATTTTTAATATGAGAGAATGATTTTGAAATTGTGAAGTGGTTCAACCTAAATTTTTTTTGCAACAATGGAGTTTGAGTTTTTTTTTAGGATGAGTAGGAAATTGAGAACTGGAGTGTAGATAAGAAACAAGTCTTATATTTAGGGAGGACCAACTTGAATAGTAATTACTCCCAAAACTGTAGTTCATAAAATTTCTGAACAGTTTTCTAGAACTGACCTGAAAAGGAATAACTTTTCAACAAACCCATAACCAGATCTAACAATTTTGTGAAATTGAGTCCAAACGTTTAGATCATAGGTCGGGCCTATTTTTTACTGAACAATCTACTGCTTTTTATCAACATCGGGGTACTGTATTTTCAGTTTTTCAGTATGCATTATTTTCTGACCCAAATTTTTTTTGTGGGCTTCCGAACCAGTTCGAAGTGGGCGTCCAAATCCTGATTCTCAATCATATTTTCAGATAATTTTTATGTTGAAAACCTCAAATTTGGAACCTTGATAAGGTATGAAGCCAATTTAAATAATATCTTACAAGAGAGATGAATTTAGGTATTAACGGACTTTGGAACATATAAATTCGAAGAGATATTCCAAGTTTTCAGAGCATACTTTGAGCTCAATTTTCAGCTTTCCGCACAGAGTTTTGCAAAAGTTAGAAGCGGGATGTTGATCAGCCTGAGACTATCGAATGGCATATGTCTCATTTCGAAGTCCGTTAATACCTATTTGCATCTCCCTTGTTAGACATAAGCATGAATCACAGTTTCAAGCCGAATGTTATTGTATAGTTCAAGATCTAAGCACACTTTTAGATTATGGGGTTAGGTCGCCCTGAGATAATAATCTAAATTGAGAGCCCACGGGCATGGACACTTTTGAACTCGAAAAATGATCAGTCTAACCTTCATTTGGAGCCGGTGACCCGCAAGTTCCTGGATTGAGTGTGAATAGTTTAATTTGTGAAAATCTATTAGAAGCTCTCAAGTCTATTCAATTTGAAAATCTCATTTTTTCCAGGAATCAGCACGATTATCCTTTGTATCATCCTCTACTGGTTATTCAAGTGCTCGTAGTTCTCTCCGAAGTTCCGATGGTGGCACAGACGAGACCAACAACAATCGAGACAGTGCCATTAGCACATCGTTCTCGTTATCATCGCAATCATCTGCGCGGCGATCAGCCCTTCTCTCCAAAGGCGCCCTAACTCAACTAGATCGAATCGCGATCGAATTACTCGATACGGAACGCGCCTATGTTGAGGATCTGAATGCGGTCATCAAAGGCTATATGGATTTTTTGGTCGAAGAACGAGAGCGATTGAAGGTTACCCTAGATGCGATCAGCTCGTTGTTTGGGTGTATCGAGAAGATTTTTGCGTTTAACAAACAACTTTTTCATGAATTGGATTCGACGGATCTTGATTGCATTAAAATGAGCGGATGTTTTGTTGAAAATGCGGGAAAATTCGAGGACTATATCGCATATTGTACCAATTATCATCGAATGATGGCGACTCTTTGCTCTTTACAACAACAACCTAATGTTGCTAAAGCACTTCAAGAAAGACAAATGTATCTTGGACATTCACTACCTTTGTCAGCGTATTTATTGAAACCTGTTCAGCGAATTCTGAAGTATCATTTGTTTCTGGAGAATATCTTGAAAAATCTGCCGAAGAGCACTAATGTTGATGAGTTGGCACAGGTGAAAAAAGCATATGAAGTGATGACGTCACAAGCATCTCGTATAAACGATGAGAAAAAACGAGCAGAACACATTGACCGCGTTGGACAGCTGCAATCAACTCTGCAAAAATGGAAGGCTGATGAGATACAAATTAGTAATCTGAGTGCGTATGGGGATCTTCTATTGGAGGCGCCATTTCGACAAGCTGGATCGAAAACGACGAGATTGTTGTTCTTGTTTGAAGAAATGTTGTTGATTGTGAAACAGAGGGGAAGTAACTATATTTGCAAGGATTATATTATGTGTTCGAATCTGATGTTGAATGAATGGATATGTCCCGATGAACCATTGAGTTTCCAAGTTTTATCGTTTGATAATCCAAGAGCTCAATATGTTTTCATGGTAGGTTTTTAAAGATTTGGACCCAGGTAAAAAAAACTAAAACTGTTTTTTGGGTATTGTTTTGAAATTTTTTACCGTTTTTTTGATTCTTTAGGACCAGATTCCTGTCGTCACTATTATGGTCTTTTTGAATCAAATTCAGCCTGATAAAAATAGGCCCCAAACTTGGAGTTTCTAAAACAAACTCAGAAGTGAAAAATTTGCCTTAATCTGGCCTGAATCCTGGAGTCAGACTAGATCCTATTTCTGATCAATTATCGCTGAAACTTTCAGTTTATTTGTAGTCATGGGAATTTACCCAAAAATTCAAAAACTGCCTATAAATTCTCTTGAATTCACGAAAAAGTATTTAAAACATTTTTTTGTTATTTAAAAGAAGAGAGCATACCCCAACACAAATGGGTTTAGAATCATATCCAAAGAGCGGACCTAAACTTCCAAAAAATCCTTTTTTTTTTTTAAATCAAATCAAGTCCAACTCGTTCCTGTATTAGATCTTTTTCTATCTCACCACTTCACTTCATAATTTATCATCTTTTTCCAGGCATCATCTATGGACCAAAAACGTACCTGGATGCAAGAACTCAAACGTGCTATGCTCGATCACTATTCTGTCGAAATTCCTGAAAAAACCAAGCAACTCATGTTGAGCATTGACAACACCAAGATGATCCCATTCGGTCGACCGGAATTCGCTGAAGTTTCTATGAAGAACCACAAAAAGGTTCCGAAATATCTTGAAAAGCGAAGGAAATCTGTAGACGTCAAGGATAGTGAAGCGGCTCGTCGAAGAAGTCTAAGTGCTTCTCGACTTCTGAGTACAAGCAAAACATCGATTTCTGATCCGATTCGACCACAATTGGATGGAAATGATCAAAAATGTACTTGTCATATGAATGGAGGAGCTTTTAATGGAACAACGCCGTCGACTTCAAAACTGGTAAGATACTATATTCATCCCTTAGATCCATTTTCGAGTTTCATTGCTTAACTAACACAGACACCCGCACCAACGATGCTTAACCACAACAACAATAATAACCCGCCGCGTCAATCACCGATGGGCGTTGCTCGCACACAATCAGCACTAACCATCGATTTTCCAACGACAATGTCGCAGGTAAAAGGATGTGGTTTTATGTTATGGGTGATAAGAAAAAATAAGTGAGGGGAGAGCGGCATGTGATAGCGAAAAATGGGAGAACAAAAAAAAATGATAGCTACAAAAATATAGTTGATGTATGTAGTTATTACCTGGTTATGGGGAACTGTAAAATCGATAACACTTGCTGGGAGAATTTTTTTATTCGTTTCATGACATTCCGTTCTGGCCCGCTCAGGAAAACTTGAAAAAATAGTTTTTTGATTGGGTTGGTCTAATTTAGAAGACTTATATTGCTTATCCGTGTAGGTCAGCTAACGAAAAGTAGATCACATTTTGAAAAGTTTCAAAATCTCTCCTTCTGACCTGCTATTTCGTCGGTTCAAACTACATATCGTCTTTTGCCGTTGACTGACCTGGTTGGATAACCAATATCCGATCCGTTCGTTTTAGAAGTTGCCAAGTGCTTGAAAGAGTCCTTGAAAAAAGTTTTATTTTCACAAATGCTCTCTTTTTTATATATTGTAGCCAAGAAACATCCAGAGAAGTATAACAGTACATTCGGACCAGCCTAGAACCCATTTTTTCGAATCTTGGCTCATGCCCACCCAGACCTTCTTAGTCGAAGCCTAGTGCGCAATTCATGAAAGTCAAAAAATTGAATATTTAACCATAACACTTCACTGAATTCCATCTTTCACCATCCCCTTTTGCTGATTGATTTTTCTGCAAAATCAGCAATAAGGTTCCTTGATGTCTATTGACCCTGTTTGCACGTAATTCACCACCCTCTTTCTCCACGATAAGAACATTCCTCCATTCCCTTCTCCCTTCCAAAATGCCACATACATTTATATATTTCGAGAACCATCTTCCCATTTATAATCAGTAATAGACAAAAAAATTGTTCGTTATCTATGTGTGTGTGTGTGTTGTCATTAACTAGAGTCTACAGTTTCTTCTTTTTTTGTAGACAATCGAGCATGCAGAGACACCCACGACAGCAGCGGTTTTGTCATCGCGAAGTCGATATCAGCAAGCGAGAAATCGGCGATTACCACCACGTCACAATCAAGAGGTTTGTGTCATGATGTTTGTAGGTGGACATACTATATGGAGGCGTAGAAAAACGGAAACGTGTGGGAGACACAAACAACTAGATGTCATTTCATGTTAACGGGTTACTGTACTTTCAATGTTCTTTTCAGAGCATTTTTTCGAGCCCTGTCGTTGAATTCAGTGCATTTGGACCTAGATTCATTGAAAACCCATCGAATCTGTTCTAGAAAATTCGACTATTTTTTAAAGAACGTTTCGATATCCTGAAAAAAGTCCAGCTCTGTAGAAAAACGTGTTACTTTTATTTTTTTCAATTAAATACACGTGGAACCGTTTGAAGAAACTCAAAATTCAAAACTATTCACGTAATTGATTCCTATTCGTAACCAAATTCGGGAACGTTCAGAGAAACAAAGTACTTTTGAAAACAAAGACATTAAACAGTCATTCTCCTACACATATCAGAGCTATATGCAGATTGTCGAAATCTCGGTGACATGTAAATTATTCAAATCCTTTTTCCAGTCTCGATCCTCTTCTGGCCGACGCCTTGGTGAAGACGAAATCGACCGCACCTTCGATCAACTCTACGCCGAACTTGTGTCCTTTGACGACGCCACCAACGCCGCCACCAAACCACCTCTTCCACCACCCGCACAAATTCGAGGAACTCGTGGCAAATCCGAATGTCCCGCCGAGTCAATATCCACCATTTTGGTGGCCGCAACACCGGTCACGGCATGTCTCGCCATTCCCGACAACCAAAATCCACGTGTTCGCTCAAAATCGCTGACAAGATTGGATGAATATGAATCGGAACCTATTTGCTTGAAACCGTATGTTTTTATTGTTTTTTTGTTGTATAATAATATATAAATTGAGTGTTTCAGGAGTATTGAACGACGATATTCGAAGCTTGATCAAATGAAAAAGAAGGCCGCCTCTAGAAAATATCAAGTAACCCATCAAGAAGCCGAAGTACTTCGAACTCCTCGTCTCTCCATGGCTGATAGTGAGATTCTTATCCATGGAGAAGAGCCATATCGCCGTCATCGTGCTCCGCTCACAGCTCAACAAGCCGATGATTATTTCCCGCAATCATGCGGCGGTTCATCAACCGCTCATCAACCAACAGTAATGTCTATTATAAGACAATATGAAAATGCATAGGCCTTATTTTATTTCAAATTGAAAAAATTGTATATGTGATACGCAACTGTCTTTTTGGTTCCTTCCCTTTAATTCTTCGATCGCACTGTATTTTTTGTCTTCTCTTGATTGATTATACCCTTCCCTTCCCATCCCACTTGCACTTTAATCTTACCGGTGCCTTAAAAAGAATTTTTATATATTTTTTATTTTTTCGAAAAAAATAATGAACAAACAAATAAATAAATAAGTTATTCAAGTATGTATCCGGACTATTTGAAGTGAATATAATAGAATAGACCTTGAAAGGTCAGAATTTAGATAAACAACTTCAATGAACCATTTAATGCGTTGAAGTATTTTTGTACTTTTGTGAGTCATGTTAGTAAACATGTTTCGAAATCAAATGATCCGGATCATCAAGAGTTGTCAGAAAAATCGGAATGTATCGGTGAGAATCCCAAGTGTGGCGTTTTCCGGGTTTCATCAATGAACCTTGTATTATCCAGAAATCAATATCTGTCATCAGGTCACTGTAGTTTTAGTTATTAACTCCAGAAAAGTAATCAAACAAGTAGAAATTGAATCTAACGTCGACACTGTGAGAAAATCAATGTTATCGATTGATTGTGGGCTCACATTAAATGAAATGACAATTCATTTTTTGTTCAAAATTTCTGAATGAGGCTCTCTGGAAACGGGCCAAATTTTCAAGTAGTATAAGAGAACTACACATTAAAAAACTACGTTTGAATGATTGAACTCATAGTTTAAAAAACAATTATAGGAAAAAAGTTTTCTTGAGTAATCTGGAGTATCAAATCCGGTTCTAACATAGATACCTGTTTGAAAATTTATCTTAGATTTGAAAATCAATGAAGCTTGTGTTCCCGATCGAGACTTGGCCAGGAAATCTGAAACATATATCAGGAAACTAAAATCAATAGTTCAAGAAGAGTTTCCAAGTGGTTCTCAATTCAATTTCGGTTCAATGTTGAAGCCGCTTTGGACAACTTTCCGATCCATTTCAAAAACAAAATATTGACATAAATCATTCAGCCGACAATACATGCGTATATATCGTTCTTTCAAAATGGAGTTCATTTTCAACATTGAATAATTCTACATGAAAAACTACCTCAAAAATATTGCCCAATTTTTCATCATTCCGGAAAACTAACTCTAGAATTTTTCAACAATTCTCCGAGCCTTCACTTCGTCTTTATACCAGTTCACATATTTATGTTCCAAAGCCCTTCTACTTTTCCATTTTATTATACCCATCACCATTAAGTGGTTAACCACAAATACTGATAAGTGTTTTGTTTTTTTCATTCCATCCTAACTACTGTACTTTTCTTATCAATTTCAAAACTTTGTCCTATTCATTTGATTTCTCAATCTACCGTACTTCCTGATGCAGTTAGTTCTCAAAATAACACGGAAGTTTATCATCCAATTTCGCAACGCAATTTCATTATCATGAATAAATTTTATTGTTTGTGTTACACGTAATTGTCATGCTTGTGATCCAGAAGTTGGTTCCCAGTCGGTCGGTCGGTAAAAAATCATTTGATTCAATGGGAAAAATTATTAGAAAGCTTCTTCTTTAAAAAACTCCTCATCTATTCTTCGTCGTTGGTTGCGCACCTCAAAGATTCAGAATATGATACACGTTTTTAAAAAATGTTGATCCTTACTGATTGAACATAATCATTCACAATAATCACTGAATCCCGACTAGCTTTGTTATATCTTGAAGGATCAATTCGAACAATATTTTTTAGGTTTTCGATTTGTTGTCTGATCTGAAGAAGAGTATTAAATAGTAGTATTCTTATCAGTTGTAGACATCAAAAAAACATACCTGTGTGAGGAGAAACACTCGTTGTCGATGCTTTATACTATTACGGTAATTAAGATCTCGCAATTCCTGGAAAAACGGGCCGAGTGAGAAAAAAAATAGACAAATAGAAAACTAACATTTTCCAACTCCTCAGTTCGTTTTCGAATTTTTTCGCGACATCGGCGAGCGGCTGCGGTGTTCCGGAGCCGTTTTTTCTCTTCCTCAGAAACCTGAAATAAGAATTTTGGTTCAGGATTTGGTATGAATCGAGAAGGGAGCCTCAACCTTCACAGAGTATGGTATTTTAAACTAATCAACCAGGCACTCGTGACCCTTGTTGACACTATTTTTTAAAATTAAAAATAGTTTTTCGACTTTACAAAAATTTTGTTACCAGGAAAATGTTTTTCATAAAGTAGTTATTTTGGACCAGAAACAGATGAATCCAAAATATAGAAAAATATTCGAAGCAACTACAACAACAGAGTTATAGTGGCTCTGATTCTGAATATCAACAGTGACCAAAACTTAAAAAAAAACACATTTAGGATTAGATTGCTAGATGAAACAACACTTTTTTCAAAACTTTTTCAAAAAAAAATTTTATATTCCAAAAAAACTGATATTTTTCTGTGTTTCAACATTGCCGGACTCCGTTTCGATTCTAAAAAGTTCCGAAATCACAAGTCGGAATCTAGTTCCGACCCAATTTATTACGGAAAATAGGTTCCAGTTTTGCACAAACTTGGTTCAGTTCACATACATCTTTTCATGAGAAGTTTGACCGTGAAAAACTTGGTGCATCATCAGTTTTTTTCGCGTGTAAAAAAATGTTTGGGATGAGAATCATGAAACGACCGAATATCATCTGACTTGTTTTATTTGTCGTTTTTCCCGGAGATTTTCTGAATTTATGTACATAGGTGAAAAGTTTGGGTTTTTTGTAATCAGCTGGAATGGTGATTGGTTCCTTGTTTGCTTCAGTTCCGTTACCAAATTGAAACCTTCGAACATCAAAGTTATTCTAGCAGAGATTTTTTCTAGTCATAGAACTAAAAGACATTTCTCTGCTATACATTTATAATTGTAATAGTTGTACTTTTGTGGCATATTTCATCAAAACAAGATGGAGTTATATCAACATCACCAACCTCTTTTCTATCATCCTCATCAGTGGAAGTCGAGCTCCTTGGCTCACTTATTGTTCCAATCCCAAACTTTTTATCCATTGGAGAGTTGATCGACGGTGTGTCGAAATCACCAAACAACATTTCTGTCATATTTTCCTCCTAAAACAAACCATGTAATACTCATAAACAAAATCAGGACACAACGTCAAAAAAAGATAAGAAATGAATGAATGAGAAAATGTGGTTTTCCCTTCTTCCCCTTATCATACGAATTCAAAATTGTCTTCCCAACCCTTTACAGTAGAATTTATTATACATTATAAATGGAGCACAAATTGATAATGATCAGTTTCATTTCTTCTTCCCAACCAATGCTCCCAACGCAGCTCCAACAAGGGCTCCTCGGACTGCACTACCGAGCGGATTCCGATATCCATATGGGTATGCTGGCCCGTACCCATATCCAGGTGGATATCCATATCCATAATACCTTGGAGGCGGCGGTGGATAACCATAACCGTAGGCTTGATACGGATATCCGCCATAAGGAGAACCTAAAATAAAAATAGCAATTTCCTATTGTTGAAGAACTTATGATCATGTTTACCATTAAAATTTTATATCTTCCTGATAACAATTTTTTTGTTCCTTCATCGGGAAAGTAAAATGTAAATATGTTTTGTGACTCCAAAAACAAGCATAGACAACACTTTTTACACTAAAAAGCTCTTATTTCTTATGATGATGATTTTGAGTCAGTTTAACTGACTCAGAGTTACTTGGTTTGATAACGAAACTCTCTGTGAATCAACGAAACTTATCAGAAAGTTGAAATATTTCGCAAACCGGTATGGCATCAACGTGGTATATAACAACGTCATACAAAAATTGGAGCTACAATTTTTGTCAAATAATTACCTGTTTTGTGGTATCAACGTAGAAACGAAAAAGAAATATGTATGTGGTAAGTCTTTCTAGAGAAAAGCAGGCCGTGGTAGTATTCTGAATGAATCCGATTCTAATGAACAAATTCAAAAAAGCTACAAATACTTCGGCTGGGTAGTTCCGAGAAAATCAAAGACACAATTCGATGAATTAATCTTTCATGTGATCAAGGACCGTGACTTCTAAATACTCATTGAATCGGGTCCAAAGTTTGTGAATTTTGATTAGGCCTAAGCAATATTCAAAATCCTAGTTCCTGCATTGGGAATACTCAGAATTAGATTTTATGATCGCCAACAGAAAGAGTTTTCAAAAAAATGCCTTGAAACAGGGTTTTCAAAAAATATTGAAAAAATAGTCCGGAAAAAATACAGTCTTCTGCACCTAATTCGAAAAATTTTTAGGATCCGCTTCATGAACTATCTGGGACTCACAATCGGAGTGGGTCCGCTTCAGCTGGTCTACATCAGGTAGCCCTAACAAGGCCGACAATAATGTAACCTTGTCACCGGTCCTCACATTTTCCTAATCTGCATTTTGACCTTCAATGTTTGACCACAACCGGAGAAACAAATAATATCCGAAACATAGGTGACAATCATTACATCTTTACCAGTCCTATACAAAATGTGAACAAAAAATTGACAATGGGGCTATTCAGAAAAATTTCTCCACTTCTCTCAGCGCTGAGAAAAGCGGAGAAAGGCGGAGAAAACCTACCCAGAAACCGCGAAAATTTTGGTGGAGAACTGAGTTTCACAACCTAAAAATGTGACGAGACCCATCTGAATAAATCGATGCGCCTTTAATCAAATGTATTCTTCTATGTTAGGTTAAAGATGCATCGATTTATTCAGTTGGGTCTCGTTAAATTTTTAGGTTGTGAAATTCATTTCTCCCCCAAAATTTTCGCGGTTTCTGGGTAGGTTTTCTCCATTTTTCTCCGCTTTTTTCAGCGCTGAGAAAAGCGGAGAAATTTTTCTGAATAGCCCCATAACAGAAACCAAAAAGTCTCCAGAACATGTTAAAAACATTCAATATGGGTTAAATGAACCGGCAAAAGAAATCGAACTTATCATTATTTCATGTTTAACTGCAAAATCTTTTACAAAAAAAAGTAAGAATATTTCCAATTATTCAGGTTGTTATTCATTTTCTACCGAACATCTTTCTTGTATTTTCTCTTGATAATAATTATCCAGCTGCTAGAGAAAAACAAGTAAATATTTTGGTTTTTTTTTAATTTTTAAAAAGTATGTGTCTTATTTTTTGATTTTGAGATTTTCGAATGCATTTATGTTTGTCAAAATATATGTATGTAGGTTAGAAAGTCAGAAACAGGTGAAAATTGAAAAACTCACTATAGACCCATTGCGATACAGTAGTAGTTGTGAAAACAAGAATCAATAGTAAAATACACAATTTATTCATTTTTTCGAATAATCCAAGAAAACGACTTTTCTCGAAACTTTATATAATGTGAGTCTTTTTCTTCGCTAAACACAAATCAGAGGGTGAAGGTCACGCCTCATATATTATGGTTTTATTTATATATGTAGATTGTGAGGGATGGACAGGCAGGCAGGACATTGTCAAAAGGAAAACTGGTTGGATTGAACACGAAATTAGATGGAGTTAGGGTTGTTGTTATTAGTCATTCTTTCTAGATTATTCTTGATCTAAGTAATTGTTTGTTCAGAATGTAGTCCGAAAAAGAAAAAAAAACAATTCGAACATCTAAAAAAAAAGTATGATTATGTAACCACAGCAACCATCCGTTGAGTATCAGCTAGTTATCAGAAATTTCATTTCTCTATGTGTGTAGAAAGAAAATCACCTGCCTCCACGCTTTTGTCTTTTTTTTAATATTCGTACATGACTCTACTTTTCCGACGTTTATGTTTGTGCACTTTAGTTGTGCTATTTTGGCTCCGGCTCAATTTCAGAGAATAATCAAGTTTCTTGTCATTATTATGTTCGAGCATGACGCTCAAAATTTTCGATCATTGAAACTTTGTAATTAGCTCAGATATATCTGAAAACCTGCATTTTCTCTTGAGAAAATGAATCACTTATTTTCTAATTAGTTTTTCTGCTTTTTTTTGTTGTAAAAATCGATTTCAAACAAAATCCCATTGACTTCCTTCTCATATGACATAAAAAAAATATATAGTTGAAACTGAACTAGACTGCAATTAGCTGAACTTTTTCATAAAATTCTCACATTTTTTTTTAAATATTTCAAATTGTCACTTTTCTATAACTTTTCTGAAATGTAAGTTCAGCTTTAATGTTTTTTTAAAATAAGAAATCTAAGTGATCCCTTGGTTATTCAAGAAAAGCTGAAGAAAAAAAGTTTGAACTCATGAAAATAATAGAAACATGACCTTACTTTTCTTGAAAAACAAATAAGAAAAACATTGGAAAAACAAAAAACATATTTCACGCTTGGTTTTGTTCTGAGAACATGAGAATCAGATTTTTGGTGTAATTCTGATAAAATGGACTCCAATCAATCAACTTTTCAAGTCATTTTCGTGGAAGACGTTCAAAAAAATTAATTTTTTGTGCTCAACATGGACCTGTCATTTGATAGTTTTTTTTTATGCTGATGAACATCTTGCACTTAACTTTCACTGAACCTAACGCAAGAAACTGAAAGTGTAGTTCAAACTTTGTTCTAGAAGTTCCAAAAACTTTAAATTCCTATGTGTTCAGTAGAATTGACGCTCTTCGCATATTTTTTTGCACATGAAAAAAATATTGAGAACATTAATTTATCTTGAAAACCCGGCTAGAACTCTAGAAAGATCAGTTTCAAAAAATGGTCAAAAACATTACAAAAAATCAGAAAGTTCACAATAAATTTTCGTGAAACATTAAAATTGAATTGTTTTTATTTGTTGAAATTTCGAGTTGTCGACTAAACTAATTTTTTTTGCCCTTTTTGGACATTTCATCATTTGGAATGAGTAGAGAATAAAGGAGGATCTTGATCAGCATCCTAAATTTCACCGGAAGTTTTCAGAACTTAGTTGTTCCAAAGTTTGTTAACACCCTCGTCTGACTTATTCCCTTACAAAAAATAGTCAACTGTGAAACGTCATAAGGTTACTATTGTTTCAGTCTTTGTATTGATCGGATCCTTGGAGTATTATGTCCTCCAAATCTCTCACTTTACGCATTCTATTAATACCAATTTAATTAAAAAATTTTTGTATGATAATTGTTTTGGTAAGGATCTCTATAATTGAAAAATAATATTTATGTTCATGTTAAAAACAAATCGAAAGAACTGTCTTCAGAGAATCGTTTGGTATACTAACCACTGGTTAGTGACCAGACAATAAAATCAGACAAAAATTATATTTTTTTCTTTTCAATAAAACAATGAGATATATTTGGATTATTAAATAAGTAAACACAATAAAGAGAATTGACCTCATAAGTAATTTGAATATAAGTAGAACAAAACAAATTATTGAACAATATCACGCTGAAATGGGCGGCCAGGGACTCTAAGAGCATGTGTGCCCCGAAAACAGGTGACTTCTATTCATAAAAAGGGAAGTTTGCGAGCTTCTAGATTCATTTTTTTTATTTGTACACTTATAGAGTTCCACTTTCTTATCATCATGCGATCAATTTCATCTGCAAATAATTTTTGTGAAAAAATTATATTTATTTTTTATTCTGATTCCTTTCTCAAAAATGAATGTTTCATCTATCAGATGAAATAGTGATCAAAATGAGAAATTTAGACACTCGTAGGTGAAATTTATAGAAATTGAAAAATCTAATAAAAAATAAACAACTTTGATGCTAGATAATTTTGTTCACAAAAATTTCCGGAAGTCAATCTCTATAGATTTACAAATTTTAAGCAAAAATTAAATGTTAGAACCCGTGAACTTCAGGAGACCCATTTCAAGATTCTCCCAAAAAAAAATTCCTGGAATAATTCTTATACATCATCAACAAGCTAGATCGGAAACTGAGATCAGATTTCTCCTTCTATGCTTTGTGGTTTGATATTTCGTTTTTCAACAACATTTTGTTTATTGTTTGCTCTGAAATAATACAACATATGATTAATATTTAACAAATTGTTCAAAGTCGATTCCATTCAGTTTGGAACACGAGACTAAAGCTTACACAAAACTGAAAATATAAACAATATCACATTTTCCCTCTGTTTTTCGTGTTTACGAATAAAATCAATAATCACGTAACAATGTCATGGCTTTTTCTCCAGAAATTACATTGTTTTTTCCAATAATTTATGCATATTACTGTCATGCTATGTATCCATATTTTATTTTGTTATTTTTGGCTTTTCTTTGGTAGTAACAAATATGTATATTCATAGTCACTGTTGATTTTCAAGTACATACATAGGTGCTTGAAAAATAAACACCCCGTGAGATATTTGTAAACCTAATGGTTAAAGATTATGTGAGTTTTGCATGCCTAGTAGGACATAATAAAACACCTGCAGGCACAAAATGGCGAAATCTTGAAAACGTCACATTCCCCAGTTAATTACTGAATATGCGCATTGTCTTCAAGGAATTTATAGATCTAGAAATTGATGGTGTGTGTTTGTGTTTTTGTGTTTTTTCATTATTTTCATTTGTGCTCAATGAAGCATGTGATATCTACTTAGCACACGAATTTTAATAACATAGTATGATTTCTGACTCTGAATTTGTGTGTTGGTTCTTTGTCTTACTGTAGGTTGCAGTTTCAGATTTTTTTGTTAGGGTATAATTTGAAGTTCTGAGTACTTCACAGTCCAATCTTTGAGCAGACGAAAAATAAAAGTACATTGGCATTTTTTTGGAATAAAAATTATGCTGAAAACTCGAAGTTGTCAGTTTTCACCCCGTTTCAAAATATTTTCAAAAAAAATGTGCGGAACCATCCTCTCGGAACTTTCGGAACTTTTCGGAACCTCCGAAACGACACGGTCCAAGGAATTTTTTTGTTTTAAATTACTTCGAAAAATAAAAAAAAAGAACGATGTTGAAATAACTGTACTAAAACTCAGAATTCACCTAGAACCAAAACTTTTTCCAACATTTTTCAAAAATAGTTCTAAGTTTTCAGAAGTTTTGTCGTTTTTCAGTAGTAGTCCGATTTTCAGAAGTTCCTAAATAACAATTAGAAACCTAGTTCCAACCCAATTTAGTTCCACAAACAGTCGGAATTTCAAGAATTTTGAATCAGCTAATTTCTCGGTTGACTCAAAAATGTTTTTTTTTAAAATTATCAAAACAATTTTTTCGGTCGCTTTGAAATAGGCCTTGTTCGGACTGAAGGGCTCCCGGCATGTCCGAAAGGCACAAATCTACCACTGAGTTCATCACCAATTTTCGAACAATCAATGAATCCAACTTTCCGAGTTTTCGTTTGCTTTAGAAGAACATGTAGAATCCTCATTAACGTTAACTATTCAGACCGGCCCGAATCAGGCTTAGTTTGATTATATTTAAGGAGCCTCGTCCTGAAAGCCGGACCTGTATATCTATTATCCAACCGTATTCTATGCCATATTAAAAATAAACCAAAGCGTCATGCCTGATGTTTTCAATCTGCCCTCAAGAATCTACGTAGTCACTAAAAAATCACAATAATGTTCATTATAAAAGGATTTGGGTTGCACTCTTTCTTGTCTAACCAGTGATAGAAAATTCCATGGTAACCAAGAACTTTAGCACAGCCATGTATTTTTTATGATTTATTCTTGAGAACCTGAATTTTTTATTTATCAAATTTGATTGTTTTTATGGATATCTTTTGATCTTGTAACTTCCTTATTGACATAAAAAAAAACTTTTCAGGAAAAATGGGTAACTGTGATAGTACATTGGCGGAGCAAAGTAAGAAAAATAGAAAGATCAATGCGGAATTGGTAGTTATGAAGAAACAAGATGAGAATGTTATCAAGTTATTGCTACTTGGAGCTGGTGAAAGTGGGAAAAGCACAATTTTGAAACAAATGAAGTGAGTTTAGAACATTTTTTTTTTCTCAATTATCATAGATCATTTCAACTTTATGAAAAAATCACATGAAATCTTTGAAGGAAGATTTTTACATCATTTGATAGCATTTTTGATGCTGCTCAACATCCCTTTTTTTTGTGAAATTCCTCACTAAAAGCTGTAAATCGGGTCGAAATTTGGCCTACAAGTAATGATCATATTTCTAGTAGATTTTTGCTTCATCTTTTTTTTTTTCATCATTTACTTTTTTGAAAAAATGGCTGAAACATTTATTGTCACTGGAACTCTAAAAAGGGTGCTGTGAACTTCGAATGTTGAAATCACTATGAAGAAGAATTTTCACCAAAAAAACCCACGAAACATTTTTTTTATATTAATTACTACTTTGTTTTGTGCATTTTTTGTGTATCAAAAATTCTTGAAAACGAAAAAAATACTGAATATTTTCTGTTTTTTTTACAGAAAAAAACGTTCCAAAAATCCTCAAAGTCAACAGTTACCATCAATTAAAAAGAATCCTAATCTTTTAATTAAAAAAAATGAGAGCACTAGGGAATAACGAAAAACTAAATTTCAAAATGGTTTTGAGTAATATTATCTCATTACTTATTTCATCGTTTTGCGCATTTTTTGTGTATCAGAAAAACTTAAAAATTGGTAAAATACGGAACAGTCTCTGTGTTGATCAGCGCCCAAAAAATACATTTTCAGAACGAAAATATGATAACTTGACCTGTTTCTTTTGTTTTGCTCAATTTTCGAAACCCCACGAGCCCCTTTGTCACATTGACTTTGACAAACGTCTTACTCATTTCTAGTTGATAGATCTGTTTCAATACCATACTGGGAAAGAACCCACGTCGATGTCCTTTGATTTTTATCAACATCCTCTAATAATATTTCATTTTGTATGCATCAGTTAACAATAACATTGTACTTATTTTCAAGAATCATTCATGACAACGGTTTCTCACAAGACGAAAGCACCGACAAAATCAAAGTTATTTGTGCCAACGCAATTCAAGGAATGGACGCCCTTCTGAATGGCATGCGATCTATGAATATTGACTTTGCCTCACAAAATTGTGTCGCTCATGAGGTGCTCATCAAGTCGATTTTAGCAAGAAGCGAAGAGTTTCGAGTTTTCGACAATGAGACATACGTGGCTCTTCGAACACTTTGGGATGATAAAGGAGTTCGAGCTGCATTTGATAGTCGCGAAAATTTTTATCTACATGATTCAGCACAATAGTGAGTGATATATGTACGTACAAAACATCAAACAACATTCTAATAATTCAGCTTCTTCGATGCATTAGACCGTATTGTTGAGCCAAATTATGTGCCCACTGAGCAAGATATTCTACACACAAGGATCCCTACAATGGGAGTTATTGAGGTGAAATTCATCATGAAGAGTAAAGTTTGGAGAGTATTTGATGTTGGTGGTCAAAGATCTCAACGGAAAAAATGGATCCATTGTTTCGATGATGCGAAGGCTTTGATTTATGTGGCATCGTTATCGGAGTTTGATCAAGTTTTACTGGAAGACAATGCGACAAATCGTATGCAAGAATCCCTTCAACTCTTCAAACAGGTTATCAATAATCGATATTTTATGAACACTTCTGTCATATTATTTTTGAACAAAAAGGATTTGTTCAAGCAAAAAATTATGAACAAAAGATCGATTCGAAAAGCATTCCCGAATTTTCAAGGTAACGTGAAGCAGCTAATTTTTCCTTACCAAACTAAAAAACAATTTTTTTTCAGGCCCCGATGAGGACTATGACGCCGCGGTTGAGTATATTGAGAAACAATACAATCAGGTTAATATGAATATGGATAAGAATATCTATGTCCATCATACATGTGCGACGGACACAGAACAGGTCCAGTTTGTTCTCGATTCGGTGTTAGATACCATTCTATCTAGTAAACTGAAAGGATGTGGACTCTATTAAATATTTTTTTTGATGAAAAAAAAACAAGAACACTTCGGGCAAGCATACTTTAGGGGCATTTATGCAAGTACTTTGATGGTTAATTATAGTTTTTGAGTTCTCTTGAGAATATATGTGGGTTGTAGATGGGGAAGGGGGATCAGATCTTTCGTTTCCTGAAAAACCCAAGTTTTCCCAGTATATTCTATTTTGGATTTTATGTTCTATGGTAGTTATTGAATTGGAACCTGTTCAGGGAAAGTTTTACTGATCTCCGGGAACAAACCTGAACATCCAAAAAAAAACCCCCCAATTACTTCATTATACGGACATTGAATGTACCTTTAGCTTATTCATCCGAAGTGTTCGTCAAACTTTTTCTTCTGCGGGTAACCCTTATCCTTCTTTTTTTTTGAAACCCATATTTTTTTTGCTGAATTTTTTTTATTGCGAATAAATACATACACGTATGTACAAAGATTGTGTTCACGACTATACTAATTGACTTTGTGGTTCTCGGGAAAAATCCGATGTTTGATCGTCTTCGGCTATTTGACAGGGCATAGTTTCAATGCCAAGTTTCGACATTTCCGAGATCAATAGTTTTTCGAGTTCATATCCGAATTTGATTTGATTTGCGATGAAGGCTGAGAGCACTAACCAGGCTTCTGAAGTTATAGGGCAAAGTGACTTTGAAGAAGCGTCATCTGAAAACAATATGATGTTTACTATCCATTAAGATCCTTTGATTTCTTACGAGAACATCTTCTACTCTGTGTACAAGATTCACAATAAGAAGACTCCTCCCGAAGTGTCTGCATCTGTGACTCGGAATGTCTCGTCGTCAACGGTCGCGGATATCTCGTCGGCGTTGGTTGAGATATTGATGATGTGCACGAGGTACAAATGTTCGACTGAAACGAGAACATAAATAAATAAAAAAAGTATTTTATGAGCCACTAAAAAGACTATTAATTCTTTGTGGTGTGTTAGAGGAGGAGGAGGATATGTATGTGGGTTCAAAAACTACATGTATATTTTGAAATTCATCTCTTGACTTATCTCAAGGGGGATATTTCTTGCAACAAAACACAATCCTTTTTTTGGAGGGAAAGAAATGGGAGAGAAAAAATACTAAAGTTGACAGATTTTCTTGCGTCATAGGGTATTCCTAAACAATGAATCACGTAAGGTTCTACATGTACTTTGATAGAGGTTTTACTTAAAATATTTTTTAGAAACTATATTTTTCCCAACAAGGGTGCAGAACAAGGGTGTAATATTTAAGAACAAGGGTGTAGTTCTTTAAAAACTTCTGAATTACGTGTCTGAACAAGTCCGAAAAATGTCTCCGAAAACGTGAAAATTGTAAAATCCTCTTTAATTTTGCGTGAAAGTCATGGAATTAAATAAATTCAATTTTCAAAATTTTTCAGATAAATCGAGCAATTTCCAAACAGGTAGTTTCAATATCCCGTTTAACGGCGGATATCAGCATAAAAATCTCTATAGGGTAACATAGTTCTCATTTGAATGTCCCTCGACTCTCGTGTATCAAGAACTCTCACAAATCATTTTGATGACATAGATCTCCCTCAATTTCAATAAAACATTATTCACATCCACATTCAGCCAGGAAATGAGATGAGAAAAAAAAGACAAATTACAAGTAGATTTTTGAACATGACTCTGAGTCAATTCCTCATTTTCATCCTTTTCTCTTCTCTCACCAACATTCACATTCTTCAGGTTAGGTGGTGTCAAGTTGCTTACACTTCAAAAATGACCGGAATAACTTGTTCGTGAGAACAAAGTCCAAAAAGCCCTTCACTTACCGTATTATCAGTGCTTGATGAGTCTGTAACATCTTCCATTCGACTTTGTGTTTTTTCCACTTCTAAATGATCCCCTTCTTGAAGTTGTCCAGCAGCTTCGATCATTGCATTTGCCAGTTTTTCGAAATATAATGCGGATACTCGTTTAGGATATCTATAATGATTTATGGGATTATGAGTGTCTGTGTGAGCTCTTTACTTTGCATAATTTGCTCCGAAATCTCTCAGGATATCAATTGATGTTGATGGTTCTTTGAGTCGACGCATTGTTTCAATTAGAACCGTCACAAATCGCTGGAAATACATTATTTTTGTTTTCAGGTCCCCGAAATAAACTCAAGTGTTTTCCCCCCATTTTTTACTTGAAGAAAAAAACAACGTATCCATTACAAAGTATACTCACTTGAATATGGATTTTGAAATTAATATGATTCCACCAATTTGTCTCATGTTTCAAGTCGATATATGCCAAATATTGGGGGCTCTCCGAGAAGACATGCTCAAACATCCTTCGACCCATTTCATATACGGTACCTGAAAAAAGAGGGGATGACTGAGTAGAACACAAAATGTTTTTTTTCTTTTTTTCGGATCAGAGAACAGATGAGCTGACTGATCAGGTGAGGGATTGATTTATCATGAGGGAACAAAAAAACAGCGAAGAGGCTTGGCTAGGAAAAATATGTATAATTACTTTTGAAGAATTTGTAGTCTTTGTAGTTTTGAGGCTAACATAGTCAATTACCCGATATGTCTAGTTTCCGATTATTAGCTAAATTATATTCACATAGAAAGTTCATAAGAAAAACTGAGTAGTGTTAAAATGTAATAAGATTGTGTAGATATAAATCAAATAAAACGCTCCAAAAGTTAAGAATGAGCAAAGTTCGAAAAAATAAAAGGGGAAACAAGAAAGGGGATATGAAATATAGACTTGTAATAGAAACGTGAACTTTAACACAACGAGATATTTTTTCAAACCTTTGGTGGATTGGTTGTGGGCCTTTTATGGACCCAATCGTCATAACGGGCTCTAGTGGGCTTGCTTGTTAGGTTGATATTGAGTTTAATATGTGTAACTCTTATTTTGCTGAATCAAGTCATTAGACTTGAAATTTAATTTAAAAACGGATACGTTTTTTGAAAAGAGAAATTTATTTAGTAATTTCTGAAAACCTGGATTCCTAAAAAATACATTTTGAAACGTAATTCCCTAATTTGGAAACCATTCCTAAAAATTCACCAAATCGATAAAAGAAACAATTGGATCGGGCCCAGTTTTTATACTAGATTCGGTTCAATTTAAGATCCATCCAGAAATTAGACAAATCCTGAAGTTATTTTAATTAAAAACTGAAACTACAGTAACCCGGTGTCAAAATTTGAAAATAGGTAACAGCAACTATATAATAACTTTTTTGTTGGAAGATCTGTATCAAACTTTGAAAATTCAGAAGACTTCGCTTTGTCCCCACTCACCTCGATCCATCCGATTAAACTTCCTCGCCAGCAATGCTTTTTGGTGCAATGTTAAACCCGTAACAGGACACACTGCTCGTCTCAAACTCCGATCTCGATGTCGAGTAGTTCTCGACCTTCGGATACCTCCTCCTTCCACTGGAACACCTCGGAAACTTGTCGGTCTCGCTGTTGGACTTTGTGAAAGTGTCCGCTTCGAACTATTATTATTATTGTTGTTATTATTGATTGATTGCGAGCTTGATCTCGATGACTCCGAATTTCCCATACCTGAAAAAAATCACAACTTGAAAATTTTAAAAAGAAGGTACGAAAGAATAAGCAAAACAAAAAAAATGAGGAATGTGGGACCTCTCTTCTTCTTCTTTTCTTTTTCGCGTTTTTTTTATTTTTCTGTTCTGTTCTGTCGAGATGGGCGGGGTCGGAGAAAGAATGTTTTTGAGTTCCACTGGACCAGGAATGATAGGCTAGAAAGAAGAGGACTTTGTGTTTTGGGAGAAAATACAAACTATAAGGTCGAAAGAAATTTGAGATAGGCTTAAACCTCGTGAACTTTTTATGTTCGAGAAGTGAAAAAAATTAGAAGTTCAAACTTTAGAATGACCTATTTTAGTGCTCAATTGTGTGATTCAGGAGGTCTTATTCCGCATTTCGGAAGATTGGCTGAGGATTGAAGAAACCCTATTTGAACTTCAAGAAAATCGACCTACGCTTCAAAGGTCCTAATCAGGCTTCAGCCAGACCGAATCAGGATTCAGAAAGCCTGACTCAGAACTCAGAAACTTCAATTCAGGATTCAGAAAGAGATTCATAATGCCTGACCGAGAATTGAGAAGGCTCAATTCAAGAATCTGAAATTCAAAAAACCTGATTCAGGTTCAGAGAGTCTGAACTAAGAATCAGAAGGTCCATTTCAGAACTCAGAAAGTTTGTCGTAGTATTCAAGGTATTCAGTTTAAAATTCAAGAGATCGGACCTAGTGTTCAGAAGTGTTCTCAATCTATGACTCAAGATATCTAAATCAGGATTCAGAAGATTCTATTCAGAGTTCAAAAAATTCAAGTCAAGCATCAGAAGGTTCAGGAGTTTCATGTTCGAACTCAGGAATTCATACAAATGTAGCGAACCTGGTTTTTCTATCCAGATTCTTTGAAATCAGTTTTTTTTTTCCTTCGTCACAGTTTTGGGTCCGATTCAGATGGTCAAAGTTTACTTCCCAAAAACAAAAACACCTTTCAATTTCAAATTCCGGGTGCCAAAGTTCAATCGAAATGACTTCTTTGAAAAACTTTGAAAAGAAAACTGCGAAACATTGAAAAGGTCAAAAGTAACTAGACCTCTTCTTCTTCTTCTTCTTCTTCTTTTCAAAGGAACAATTCGATTTAGAGTTCCCTTTTTGTCCAATTTCTTTTCTTGAACTTCGCCTTTCTTATTTCTATGCCTATGAGTATGACTAATTGGACAATTATCAACAAACATTTTCTCAGGTTTCAACAATAAAAAAGTGGTGGAAAATAAAAGAAAATTGCGGAGAAAAGGGGAAAAAGAAATGGAAAACAACTGAAACTGACAGATTTTCAGTGAGGATTCAATTTATGGACATGCAAAAAATCTCGAGGGATATATTTTTCTGGGACTGATTCTGGAAGATAACACACAACTCTTTGAATAATGAACGATTCAAATCAAACAGGGAAAGGTTATATTTTCCATCGGATGACTGCTTTTAACAACATTGATGAGATTCACTTCCGTCTGACATCATTTATGAAAGAATTGTCCCAGGTGACATGTTTTCCACAAAAAATGAAATATATGGCTTACACCCATGACAGGTCAAAAATTAGATGCAAAAAAGGAGAAAAATCGAGAAGAATGAGATATTTGTTGTTTTTTTGTCGGGTGGAAAATGTATTCTATTGTCTCTCTCATGAGACTTCCGAACAATTTTTTCTCCTTTCGTTTCGGGCAAATTTTGGCATCGAGATATTTGCGTAACAAGTTATTCGAAACTATCAGAAGAACGGAAATAATTTGAGTTCAATAATGATACCAGTTCAGGGAAAATAACACTGCTCGGCGAGAAATCGTTGTGAATTTTTTGAAAGATAATGTTGAAACGATGCACCTAAAATTGACCTAGTTCAATAAAAGAAGACGGGAAATGGATATTCCGGAAGGAACTTGGTCTTTTTTTATTTTAGTCTTTCTGAATGATACCAACCCATAATTTTCTGAAAATAACCAGCAATGTAGACAATTTAAAAAAAAAAAGATAAACTTCTGATTGTGAGGGTTATTCAGTTCGGAAGGTTATTTCATTTCTGAGAACAGAAAAATTAATTTGGGTCGTCTAACCCATTTCAGGATCATTAAGTTCCAGTCGGTTTGTTTATTGGAATATGTCCGTTTCAATGATAAAATATCTGATGTTCAGGCTCAGTTTGAGATAGTTAGAATGAAAATCAATATGCTTCAATTCGTACATATGTGACTTCTCTTAAAGGTGAGGTATAGGGAGTTGGTAGGTCGCTTTCAAATTTTAAATTCTTTCAAAAGATCACATTTTTTAGGTAATACCTTGAGGGAATTTTTATCGAAAATTCTAGTTTAATTTAGTAACTTTTCAGGTATAGTTATATTGAACGTTTACATATTTCTCACTTTGAACATTTTTTCGAATACTAGAATTTTCGGTAAAAATTCCCTCAAAGGTATTACCTTAAAAAATGGACTCTTTGATTTAAGAGCAACTTGCTCCCTTCCATATTTGTCTGATTTTTGGGTCCGAGTCAGGAAAACTCAAAAAATCATGGCCATGTCCGTTTTTGGAACCATCGAAAACGGATCATTTCCAACTACTCAACATCCTATTATAAATTGAAAAATTGAAATCTGAAAATAAATCGAGACCAGACTTTTGAGTTCGGGGAAATTTCTGAGTTCTCGAGACTTATGACAACTTGTGTGCGAAATATGAACTGTTTGTTTATCAGGATCAGAAAAGAATATAGAAGTAGTACATAATAAAAGCGTGACCACTCTTAAAACAAAATAATCAAGAACTTCCAAGCTTGGTTACGGTATTACGATGGAGCGTGTTATCTAAATATGAGAATCAGATTTTTTATCTCCTGAATTGAATGAGTTTTGGACCCTTCAGAACCCAAGAAGTTTATCTTCCACCCCTCACCACAACCACCACCAAAACATGTAATCATGATCATTATAACTGGGCTGAGAATATGCAAAAACAAAAAAACAGCAACAGCAAAAAAACGGAAAAACAAGAGCATGTTGAATATATATCTAGATGTATGTATGAGGGCGAATTAGTCCGTTGGGAAAAGTGTCATATGAAAAATGTCACATTTTGTGAAACATACTATTTGGATGGACAAAAGGAATTTATTTTTCTTCGAAAGACAAAAAAAAGGTCCTTCTCTTGAAATTAATCGTTGCGACAATTGTTGTGCTTGTTCTGTTCTGGCTGACAAGAAGACATAGACAAAAAAAAACAGAGAGAACGAACAAGATCAAAAGTCGATTGGACCATTGGGAGTTGTAAATGTGTACTTATACATGGGATCGAGAAAAAGAACTTAAAGGAAAATGGAAAACAATTCGAGAGAAATTGAGATCTGTCAAAAGGATAACGATGTTTTTGTTTTGGTTATGTTTTTGTTTTTGTAAAGGAAAGGTCATGGGAGAGGAGCCACTTGGGATTGCTAGTTTTTTGAGAAGTTTCCTAGAAAGGTATCGGCAAACAGAAACCATGGGACTAGCAATATAACCAGTACTTTGACATGGTACTACTTTTGAAGTGATAATTTTGTATAAATTTTTCATGGACTAGGGATCAAAAAGCCCAGTCCTATTAGCTTCAACCTTCGACCTTCGACCTTCAATAACTCTAAAAACATGCAACAATTTCTTTCAACAATTTTTTTTAGAATTTTATATTTCTTTATATTTTTCCTCACATGACTTTTTCTACTAAATTTTTCATAGTCCATTAAAAGACTCGTTTTTGATGTAGACACCAAACACCTTCAGACAACAATGTCTTCTGGGAATTTGAAGACTGGCAAATTTCGAATCAGCATAAATACATGAATAAAAATATGACGTGAAATGTTCGGGAATGCAAATAAAGAATAAAAGAAGAAATTCAATTTTGCGCATGAACGAATGCTTATAAATCTACTATTATAAAGTTGTTTCTTGACGTAAGAAGAAAAGTTCGAAATATTTTGTAAGAAAGTTGAAGGAGAGAATCTGGATGGAATATACAATATGGTAAACAGAAATAGGTGTGTATAATAAACATTAGGACAGAAACATAAATGTTTGCAATCCGAGGGTGTCCGCATATTCATTTCAAAAAAAAATAGATAAATTCACGTGTGCTATGTTTTTCTTATTAAAAAAAATCCGATATGCCATATCCAAAAGTTGGACTCTATCACAAAAAAATTTTTACTCGAATTTCCCCAATTCGGTAGAAACCCTAAAACAGATCCATTCCAAATTTTAAGTTTTCCCTGAAACGAGAGCAAAAAATTTTTAGAAAACATTTCATACATTGGAATGATTCATGAATCAAAAATACAGAAAAATTAATGTTTCAATTCAAAAACCCGAAAAAAATTAAAAAGGCGCAATGAGAAAATATACATGTCTCTGAAATATTTCACGTTTTATTTAATTCCTTATTTTTTTACAGAGAGACCGTGTATTTTCTCATTGTGACCTTTTAATTTTAGGTTTTTTTTTTAATTTTTTCCATTTCATGAATCGGGTTTTTGAATTAAAATATTAACTTTTTCTTTATTTTTCGTTCGACATATCAGTTTTTGAGCGTTTCCAAACAATTTGTTCGAAGAATTCGAAACTAAAAATTTTTAGGAATTAATGAGAAACATATAACTTTTGGACCCTGTTGAGAAAATTAATGTAAGAACTCGGACTCGGTTCCTATTTTTTTATATTCCTGTTTCAATTTTGAATTTGATTGTGTGACTGTACACATCTTTCGAATTATAATGAACCATTATCAAGGGACTTCTACAATTTTTTTGACGCATTAGTTGCACATGTTTGAGAGGCGTCAAACGCGTGGGCTTCATCTTTGTTTGTTGTATTTTGTCTGTCTGTGTGCTGAAAATGAATAAAATTTTTATACGCGATGAAAATTGCAGTTTTTATGACACTCAGTAGTCCTTGATAATAGTTCTCCGAACTGATACAAACAACGTTTTTTTTTAGAAAAGTCAACAGTTCTTCTAATTGATTCAATATCAAAATTTTTTTGTCTGACATCTCAACTGAAAATATATGTAATGACCCAGACTAACGCACATAATTCATGTTCATTCTTCGCACTTTGTTCCGTCAGCAAGTTCACGATAGTCATCAATTAAATTGCACTAATTCGGTGTTTGATTCCAGCTATTCCTCTGACACTATTATTAATTTCACCTCCTTTTTTTCAGCGGCGAGGCTTTTTTCTGCCTTTTGTCTCGATTTTTTTTTTTGGTGTTGATGTTGAGCGTCGAATTCTGGATTGTAACATTGATCGGAGTTGTGAGCAGTGTTATTCAGACAACATTTTGTGGTTTCATTATCAAAAACTGTGTTCTTAAAAAATCTTTGAGAAATCGAGTTGAGTTTCAGTTGTTGTTCCTACGTGTGGTTTTAGACTTTTTGAATGGAATGATAAGTTGGTGATATAATACTATTGATTGATAAAAAATAGCTGAACTAATTTCAGGTTTTATCTATTTTTCACTTACAATTCCAAGTTTAACATACCCGGAATATCTACCATTTCGATATTTATTTCTATTCGCTTTTATTGGAAATAATATTCAAGAATCTCGTGGTTTTCTAGCAGCTGGTATTGCAATTGAACGAACAATTGCTACATTTTTCCCAATTAAATTTTATAAATATCGAAGCCATGTTCCAAATGTTTTTATAATCGCCTTCGTTGTTTTCCTTGGTCTTATACTCAATTTCGTTCTCGTTAGTTGTGATGCATTTCCAATTGATCCCCAATGTACTACATTTTTCTGTGCAACAACTGATTGTTATCTAAATTATTCAACGAGCACAAAAATGGTAACAAAACAGGTTTTAAGAAATACAAACTGATAACTAATAATTTTCAGGTTTATTGTTCCATCAATTTTTTGTTTTCTGTTTTGTTATGTATCAAATTCATGATGTTAAGTTTTGGAAACACATCAACAACTACAGATTTGAGAAAGGTACACAAAAAGTCTTTATAAAAGGACCTTTTCTTCATGTTTTCTTCTAATTTTCAGGCTAATCTAATGTGTCTGACTGACGGCTTATCTACAATCATATTTGAACTTGTGCCATCTCTTTTCATGAATTATGATTTATCAGACGATGTTAGTTAGATGAACAAAATTTGAAAATTATGGGTTGTTTTTTTCAGGAACTCGGTCCAGTAACTGGTACATTACAAAGTTGTGGAAGAAGTTGTGAAGCTATAGTTATGTATTTTGTAATGAGAACAGAAACAAAAGTTCGGTCAGTGGGTGGAAGTCAGCGATCAGTTGTGTTTTGATGTTTTTGAATTTTGGTCAGAATGAAAAAGGACTTAGCAATTTTGTTACTAAAATTTTATGATCTTGTAATATGACGTATCTTCCGCGCCAATTGGTATTTTGGTAAAAACTCTTTTCAAGAAATAATCGTTTAAAATCCATTAAAAACTGTATGATGAGCACTTAAAGGAACAGCGAGAGGAATTCATTTTTCACTAAAAAAATTGGTCACATTGATGTCGATAGAGTGGTTATGAGCAAAAAAATCGGATAATTTTGCTAACAAAACAACATATTACGTTTTTTTCTCAGTGGGCCATGTGCTCTCTATCAAAACTGTGGTTTTATCGTATTTTTTTCAATTAACTCACAATCCCCCTTCAAGTTCAATGTGTGCAAATTAAAAATTTCATGACGTGAATTTGCAGATCATGGTTTTTGATCATCTCGCAGTCCGTTTTCAATATTTAAACAACCTTTAGCAACATTTTTCAATATATGATAATAATTTGAAAAAATGACTCACATACACTTTATTAAGGTCTTAACTCGCATCGTAAAAATTACGTAAGAATGTTCTTATCTATGATGGTACTTCATAGCGTTAAAAAAAGTTTTTGATAGAGAACCAAAAAGATCATATTGCTCAGAACTAGAAGGAAGAATTGATGCTCTTTACAGCTTCATGTCAATAAAGAACTTCAAAAAGCGAGGTTCACAATGTGGCATGTCTCTCAAGACAGATACAATGATATCAAGGATGATGGGCTGTTTGCGTTGGGCTCAACCCGGTTCGACACTTTGAATTTTTCAATTTCAAAAAAATGGGTCTCAAAAGCAACATCACTGCTAAATCATTTTTATTATTCTTACATTTCTTCCACACTAGCTGAACAATGTCTCAACTAATCTAACGTGATCTCTGATTGTTTTTTCGATTGTTTGCCTGGAAAAATATAGTGTCTACATCTTTTACATAAATAATTATATCCGAGCATCTCACGAGAATATGAATATGCAAAACAATGTCTGCGATAATGGTTTTCTGAAGTGAATCAAAATCTGCAGCCTGAGGTGACATAGGAGAACCTCCTCCCGTCACATTCAATTTATATTGGAACGTTAAAAATGTTCAAAAGTCTCTGACTTTTTCATTACTATAACGTATTTTTTACTACTCGTACTCAGTACGTTTTTATTCCCAATTTTTGAGTGTTCTTGGTTATTTCTAATCATTAATCTCTCTGTCTTGGTAACTTTTCCATCCACGTTAATTTTGTTTGTTTTTCGACTACCTCGACTTTTGCTTCCTGAAAACAAGATTTTTTTCTATTAGTCTGAAAATGTTCGAAAAGACCAGACAAATATCTAAAAGGCTGGAAATATTTATGAAAATCTGCATAATTGCAAGGTGTGTTGATTATTTGAATATTTTTAGGACACGTTTATTTGAGATAATTTCTCTGTTTTTGACAAAAATAGTTTTTTTTTTGCAAATTCACAGTTATCGAGGGTGATTCTTCTAACAGGACAAAATCAGCACAGAAAATTGACAAATTGTTTCAGATTATGGAGCTCTACAATCATGTTTCTTCAGTGAATTTCAAAAATGACAAATAGATGTGAGCAACTTGACCAGGGTTCAAGCCTATCTGGCTCGCAGATATAAGTTTGATCATGCAGGATATTCAAAATGAATTGAGCCAGTTTGAATAAACCCTAAAAATAATTTGATTTCTTTGAAAAATGCCCAGGCCTACGCAGCCCGATCCAATATGTCTAAACATTACCTGAATTTCTGAAAAGAATTTTTTCAAAACAAGCAAAACATTTTTTCAACTGAGAATAGTTACGAAATAAACTGCGTGTTCAATACATTTAATATTAATTATTGAAAAAAATTCAATTTTTTGATAACCAACCAACATAAGCTGGCTAACCTGGGTTTCAAACGTTAGGATCGGTTAACCTATTCAGAAATTATCAATATGAGAAAAAATACTACTTTTCTCGTTTTTTCTCATTGTTATAACAATGGCTCGGCTAGGTTTCACTAATTTTTAAAATCTAAATGCATTTTGAATTAATAATCGATGTTCGTTCTCACTTTTTGAATTATTGTTTTTCTCTGCATTTTTGCATTTCATGCATCCATTACAAATTTGTAAAAAGAAAAAACAACTCTAAATATCAATCCTGCCTGAGCTCTTTCATAGTTTGTATTGCGTACATCGTTTGAGGTAGAATGTTCATGACAATTTGTGATCTATGTCTTCGACTAACCCTATAATTATGACCGATTCCATGTTTTCTATTTACACTTTGAACAAACCCACGTTAATACTATGCTATGCATAATCATAACTTTCTTTGATCAAAAAATTAGTCAGATTTTTTTCGCACTTTTCATTCTTCTGATTCTTAGTCATGACTAGAAGCAATCATGATTATTCTTCTGATCTAGTCCAAATTATGACTTCAATGAACCACGCATGAACATGTTTTTCATATATTCTACGCATTTTTTTCAGATCTCCAGTGAATATACAATTATCGTCGTTTTGTCACATCTTTGTCTGCACATTGCAAAGTATGATACTTCTCCTGGTTTACTTTTTCTATGGCTCCCTGATTCAAATATTTTATGCTTTGACAGTTCTTATCCTAGTTCACAATTGGAGTTCATTTGATGCACAGTTTTTCAAAATCTATATATACCAGTATTTTTTTAACACTTGGTTGTATTGGAACTATTATCTGACAGGCAGAATACCCTCCAACCCATCCGATATATTTAGTAGTATACTTAATCCAGAATTTCCTATACGGTTCTTCTTTTTTTGCCAATATCAAGGGGGTTTCGGATGTTATGCAAACACATTCATTACTTCGCTCAATAGATTCACAATGATTTTCATGCACAAAAGATATAATCAAGTAAATTTATCTTACTTTTTGATAAGGAAAGACACAAACATTTTTCTAGATTTGGAACAAATTTTTTATCCCAATAACTATTTTCTCACTTGTCTTACCTATGTTATTCATCCATCCTATATTATTAACCCCCGCAAATTTTGTTTACAACAATTATACAGAAACATACACAATTAAATCGGATGCTAATTTATCATCAATATATACGTGTTTACTTTGCTGGGAATGGTTTGTGATCATTTCAAACTTGATAATCAATATTTCATGTTGGATTCGAATTTCAAAACATAGTAAAGCTGCGAGGAATACGTATGATTATAAGCTGTTTTTGATATCATGCACATCTTTTATGATTGAGGTTTATGTTTCTTGTATAACGGTGAGTGCTACGCTGGTCAATCTCAAGAACAGTTTGGACAAATAGCCTATGGTTAGCGAGATATGTGTCCTGATATGTTTTGTGTGGACGCGGCAGATTGTCTTACTATATTTGACTCAGCTTTCTGTGTCTTTTGATTTGTTTAGCCATAATTCACCTTGGCACATTAAACAAGTGAACAAAAATTAAACGAGCTTGTTAAATTTAGTTGAACAATTCAGCATGTAACATATCCATTTTCAGACAATCAATAAAATATCATCGGACACTGATCCTACAAAAACTAAAATTTGGTCAAAAATTGGTGTGATTCTCTCACCCTACGCCAACGATCTTCTCTTCCTCACTCCTCCAATTGTTCTTGTTATTTTTAGTAGTCAGGTGAGTCACTGACCAAAAATTATTACAAAATATTTGTTTTATTTATCATTGTTTTTTGGTGCATGTCATGATTACCGGTATGCTATGTAATGTGTGGTAATTCTTATCAAGGGAGTGAATTTATGAAAAAAAAAGAAAAAGAAAAGAAACAATTTTGTCGTTGATTGTTGTATGTTCTCTCTGTTTACGAATTTATATCAGATGTATATCATGCACACTGTTTTTTCGTATACCAATAACGAAAATTCTTTCAATTTTTTCTGAAAACCGTGAAACGTATGTAGGCGAGCATTTAATATTACATTGAGAAAAATCATTCTAAAAAAGGAAAGTATTATCTTCTCACATAGTCAAATGTTTTGTTCCAGCTTCAAAGGGCTTTCAAATCACTATTTATCCATCGAACATTGAAAATGGTATCTACAGTGACGATAGTGACAACAGGCAAAAACTTCACATAACCAAATACGGAACTATCTGTTATTTCAATGCCCTTTTTCAAAAATAAAATTGATAACAGTTTGCTATAAATACGATGTTCATAGCAAACTCAACAGTCATTAAAAACACGATGAACTTTTCTGCTCTTTTCATTCTTGCCGCCTCAATTTTTGTTGCCTCCAGTTTGCCAGTTTTCGCAGAAAATGGTTGGTTTCTGAAAAATATCTTCTTGGATTGAAATTTTGAAATTCAGATTCGTCATCGTCCACTGTGGTATCAGACTCATCATCATCATCATCTCCTTTGACTTCATCGAACCCCTCATCACAAGTCCCTTCATCTACAGTTCAACCAGATGTGACATCTAATGTGACATCAACACCCGCAGGATCAACAATGGCACCTCCAAACATCGCATCAACTGTGACTGTTTCTTCGAATGGAACCTCCACAGTCTCCGTGTCAACTACAACCATCCCAACAACTACTAGTTCAGCCTCTTCGATCTCAATCATTTTCTCAACAATCACTTTTATTTTATTATTGAATTTAATGATTTAATGAATAAATAAATAAATGTTTTTTTGAACACAGTGAAAAAGTCTTAATTCGCAACTAAAGCATTATGCTCGAAAAGGTTTTTACCTTGTGCCATTTTCCATTGGGACCTTTCCTCATATGTAAAAGTTCGTCGAACTTTCTTTTCTAATGTTGTTGTTAAATATGACGAATTCAAACAAAATGGGATTGACTATCAAGTCTACGCTTTCTAGTCGCAAGGATCTACTTGGGCGACATAACGCTTCTAGGTCAGTTTCACACCAAAATTTGCACATGTTCTTCGAACACCAAAATTGTTGCTGATCTTTTGAACGATCCTTCCGCTTTGGAAATTCATTACGACAAAATTTGCTGACAATTTTCAAAAAGTCTAATTATAGACTGTGATCAACTACTTGCCTTCTTTCAAGTACACGTCTAGTGAAAATATGTTCTCTGCTCACAAAAGGCGTCCATATAAACTGCTAACTTTCTTAGTTTGAAGTTTTGTTTCCCAGTATGTATTTGACAATTTAGGAAGATTGTCAATCGCCTAGTTGAGTTTTAGGAAAAAAGCCTTGAGCTTGAGCCGAGTAGGTTTTTTTTTTCTCTTTTTTACCTGCAAAAAATTGAATTTATCATTCAGTGGACTTTTTATTCTAAGTCCCAAATTAATAGCTTTGATGATTTAGTAGTGTCTGTCTGGCAATACATAAATAGAATCATGGTCTCATTTAGGTAGATAATTCATTCTAACATTTTTTCAGATATACTTTAAACCATCCAAAGTACTTTTGAATAATTGTCACGTTCAAATAGTTCCTGTTTTTCAGAAGATTAGTCACTGATAATAGTTTTCTTTATTCTTTATTCCACTGATAAATATATCATTTGTCTAAAACCTTTTTGCAGATCTTCAGAGAATATATAAATATCGTCGTTCTCTCTCAGTTGTGTCTGCACATTGTCAAGTATGATACTTCTTCTCGTAAACTTTATCTATGGCTCCCTGATTCAAGTATTCTATGCTTTAACTGTTCTTATCCTTGTCCACAACTGGAAACTGTTTGATGCACAGTACTTCAAAATCTATATTTACCAATATTTCTTTAACACATGGATGTATTGGAACTATTATATCACGGGAAGAATTCCTTCCAGTCATTCTGAAGTCTTCAGTTCTATCTTAAATCCAAATTTTCCTATTCGATTTTTCTATTTTTGGTCATATCATGCTGGTTTTTGTTATTATGCTAATACATTTATAACATCTCTAAACCGATTCACAATGATTTTTATGCAGAAAAAATATGTTCGGATTTGGAGCACATCATTAATTCCAATCATTATTTGCTCCATTGGAATTCCATTATTTTTTACCTACCCATTATTGATCAACTCTGCATCATTTTCCTTTAATATTTATACGCAAACATTCACAATTAAATCAGATGCTGATTTGTCAACTCTTTATACATATCTTTTAAGCTGGGAATATTTTGTTATAATATCTAACTTGATAATCAATATCTCTTGTTGGGTTCGAATTTCAAAGTATAGTCAATCATCCAGGAATACCAATGACTATAAGCTATTTCTTTCATCAGTCACATCTTTTATGATTGAAGTCTCAGTTTCTTGTATATCGGTAAGCTTCATCATTTTTTCCTCTAATCTCAGTTCTAACAACTTTTGTTTATCAAAAAAATGTAAATAGATTTGAATCATTGTTTCCAGACGATAAACAAAATTTCAACGGACACTGATCCATTGAAAACTCGATTTCTAACCAAATTGGGTGTGATGCTGTCCCCATATGGTAACGATATTCTTGTTCTTTCACCTCCAATTGTTCTTATTATTTTTAGTAGTCAGGTGAGTCACCAAACAAAAATATGCAAACAAAATATTTGTTCTATTTTCAATGATAACTTGTTATGATTTTATCAAAAAGGAAGTTTTGTACTATGTAAATTTCATAAAGAACATGAAAATGATTGCATGAAAATAATAGAAATATACCTAGAACTCGGAATCTTAATCGAATTTGAGAATTCGATTAAGTCTAAAAAAACGAACAATTTACAGCTTCAAAAAGCCTTCAAATCATTACTCATCCATAAAGCATTCAAAATGGTATCTACAGTGACCATTGTAACAACAGCTGTCAAAAACGTCGCATAACCAAATACGGACCTATGCCTTAATTGTTTTTGCAACGCCCTTTTTTTTGAACTGATAACAGTTTGCTATAAATATGATGTTCATAGCAAACTCAACAGTCATTAAAAAACACGATGAACTTTTCTGCTCTTTTCATTCTTGCCGCCTCAATTTTTGTTGCCTCAAGTTTGCCAGTTTTTGCAGAAAATGGTTGGTTTTTGAAAAATATCTTCTTGGAATGAAGTTTTGAATTGCAGATTTGTCATCGTCCACTGTGGTATCAGACTCATCATCATCATCATCTCCTTTGACTTCATCAGATGTACCAGATGTGACATCTAATGTGACATCAACACCCGCAGGATCAACAATGGCACCTCCAAACATCACATCAACTGTGACTGTTTCTTCGAATGGAACCTCCACAGTCTCCGTGTCAACTACAACCATTCCAACAACTACAAGTTCAGCCTCTTCAATCTCAATCATTCTCTCAACAATCACTGCATTTTATTTTATGATTTAATAAATGAATAATATATTTTGAAATTCTACTCTGATGACAATTTGAAAATATTCGTTTGTTGATGTTCCGTCATCATGTTTTGATAAAATTCGTGGATTGATTTGCTTCCAGAGGAGACTAACTACTGACAAGGAAGAATTTTTTCAAAAATACAAACGTAAATCGTTATGAATGATCTGAAAAATCATTTTCCAAAATCAACAAATCGAATAACTTTGAACACTAATTATATTTTTCAGAACAGGCAACATTAACAATTTTCAGAACAGCAACATTAGCAATATTATCTTCCGTAGCCACCTTTGGAAGACGAGCGAAAATATGAGCACGAGTGTCCATATCTCTTTTCGGCACCAAAGTTTTCTTGTTCTCCGGTTTTTTAAATGTTCTCGATATTTTCAATCACCGATCTTTCCGTCTGGGAACTTTTCTGAACAAATTAGTTTTTTTTTTGTTTTTGACGTTTTTTTTTGGTTGCAAAACTATTTTTTCTTCTTTTTTTTTGAGTTTATCTTACGGATTTAAAAATTATGATAGATTGAAAAAGTTATCATCAAGTTCAGAACTACTTTAAGAACAGGTTTGCAATCCAATGACGCACGCAGTCTGATACTGACGCATTCAGTGTAGATGCCACTTAAAATTTACTTCCCTTTTTCTATATTTTCAGCAGGAGCTTTTGTGACTTCCGACTGTGAGCAAGGTAATAATTAGTCGATGATTCTAGAATGTTCTACCTTCACACTTCGCATAAAAAAATGGTGAAATGCTATGGTTACAATCATAATTATGTTTTAGTTCTCATTTCTATCAAGCTCGATCAACTTCCGTGTATGTGTTAATACATATTTGTCCTCGTATTACTTAGTCCATTCAGTCTTGTCTTTTTCATTGTTTTACAATAAATTATGATTGCTTTTCTGAATAAAAAATGATTCATTTTGTTGATATGATCCTTTTGATCGAATCCAAACTTTGACTTGTCTACACCACTTGTAAATATTTTTCTGTCTACTCAACCCCTTTTTCATATCTCAAGTGACTATATAATTATTGTGGTTTTTCCACGTCTCTGTCTGTACATTTTAAATTATGATACTTCTCCTAATTCAACTTTTCTATGGTTCTCTAGTTCAAATATTTTATGCATTAACAGTACTTATTTTAATTCACAACTGGAAGTTATTCGATGCACAATTCTTCAAAATTTATATTTATCAATTCTGCTTTAACACTTGTAGTTATTGGAACTATTACCTCACAGGAAGAATACCTTCTTCTCCATCTGAAATATTTTCTGGTATATTAAATACAGAGTTTCCTATACGGTTCTTCTTTTTTTGCCAATATCAAGGGGGTTTCGGATGTTATGCAAACACATTCATTACTTCGCTCAATAGATTCACAATGATTTTTATGCACAAAAGATATAATCAAGTAATTTTTTCTCATCTTCTGATCAGGAAGAGTAAAATATTTTTCTAGATTTGGAACAAATGTTTTATCCCAATCACTATTTTTTCGCTTATCTTACCTATGTTATTCATCCATCCTATATTATTAACCCCCGCAAATTTTGTTTACAACAATTATACAGAAACATACACAATTAAATCGGATGCTAATTTATCATCAATATATACGTGTTTACTTTGTTGGGAATGGTTTGTGATGATCTCTAACCTCGTCATTAATATTTCGTGTTGGATTCGAATTTCAAAATATAGTAAAGCGGCTAGGAATACCTATGATTACAAGTTATTTTTGATATCATGCACATCATTCATTCTTGAAGTTTCGGTATCTTGTGTCACGGTGAGTGTTATTAACAAAAAAGTTGTTCAATTCATTTTTATCCATTCATTTCAGACAATCAACAAAATCTCATCAGACATCGATCCATTGAAAACTCGTCTTTTTTCAAAAATTGGTGTTATGCTTTCACCATACGCCGTCGATTTTCTTTACCTTTCACCGCCAATTGTTCTTATTGTTTATAGTAGCCAGGTGAGTAATACAAGCCAAAATAACACAACAAAAATGTTTGTTTTAATGTTATCAACTTAATCATAATCACAAATGATGTTATGTTATATGTTGACTTTTATCAACTATAGTAATATATTAACTTTGCAAACAACTATGTTATGAAATTTGGTTGAAAATAGTGATTAGGTCATCAAAAATGCCTCTTTATATTCTGAAAAAAGATACGGAAAATTGATAAGGATTAACAGCGAATATCGTGACACATGTATGAAAATTTTCATATTTTTCCAGCTTCGAAAAGCCTTCAAGTCCCTGTTTTTCCATCGAACACTAAAAATGGTATCTACAGTGACGATAGTCACTAACGCAGGAAAGAACATCACGTAATCAAATACAGAAATGTTTGTTATTCCAACGGCCTATTTTTCCGCAAATTTGTAACATGTTTGCTATGTATATTCTATGACCATAATAAACCTAATAGTCATTGAAAATTAACTTTTCTGGTCTTACTATTCTTTATTGTATTGAGGTCTGATTTTAAAGATTGTCACATCATCTTCATTAAACCAGTCATCACTCGCTCTATCATCGACATTCCCAGTTGTACATCTTGTGGGAATTCAACATCGGTAGGGTCAACAGTTGCGACCGCAAAAATTATTTGAACTATGGCTGTTCCTTCAAATGAAACTAGCACAATCTCTGTGTCAACTACAACCATCTCAACAACTACTAATTCAGCTTTGCTGATCTAAATTTACCGGTTTCCAAAAAGAACCTGCAAACATCCTGTGTTAGTTTTAGGTGCAGGGGTAGTTTTATTTATTTGTTTTTATGTAACCTTATAACAACATTTTTCCATAATTATCTGCTTATTGTTCAATAGAAAAAAGTAAAATATTGATACCTTGGTTTGAAACAATCACTGCGTTCAATTAAATGTTTTTATAATTTTATTTTTGAATAAATTCTTCTGATCAAATATTTCAGAATTCTACCCTGATGACAATTCACAAACATTTCTATGTTGATGTTCCGTCATTATGTTTTGATGAGAATCGTGGATTTTTTCTCATAAATAGCAAACGAAAATGTTTACAATAGTATTTGCAAAATGAAATTCTTCATTGTGATTCTATTGGCTTTCATAATCTACGGAGGTATGCAATCTCAGATATTTAATGAATGAAAGTAGTTTCCAGCCGCCAGCGATTCAACAACTGTGGTGACAATTACCTTTTCTGCTACAGAAAGTGAGTTGCGTTTAAAGTAAGATTTACTCATCAGATTTTTCATTAAAAAAAAAACTAAGTTCTGATGTCAACTAGGCTTGAATAGAAATCTTTTGAACTACATACAGCTCTCTCAAAGAGTATTGTAACAAGTTTGCTTTTGCATTTGATAACCAAGTAGTTTTTCTATATGATCTCAGGTATCTTTTTCACTTCCAGCAACAGAGGGTTCCACTTCCACACCACAAACACAAAAAATACCTGAACAATCATCAACAGGACAAAGAAAGAATTCACCGACAATATCAACAACTGAAGAACCATCAACACCTGATCATCATAATGGGTCGAAAAATTTAAATTCTTCACATGGTAATATCAATTCATTGCCTGGCAACAACAATGCAGTTTCTTCAACAACTTCATACCCAATTACCACAGAAAAAGGTGATTTTTTGAACGGAATGAACGTGAGAAAGGCAAGGCTAGGCTACTGCGTCTGTGCTTTTCACAATTTTTTAATTTCTAACTCGTACACTACTTCCGAACAGAAACACAGCAGAAATGCCCTTTTTTTGAAACCATTTGTTGTTTATTTTAGATATCTTCGACGCAACCACAAGCAAAACTGACGAAGGTACGTTTTTCAAGAAATAAAATTTTGTAGAGCAATATTCTTATTAAATAGTTGATATTCACTTGAGAATTATTGTCGGTGTAGTTGATATATATATATCGATACCTTATTAGATTTTTTGCTGTAAGGTCTATAAAAAATTTCAAGCCTAGGATTAACATGTATGTAACATTCTCGGTTTGTTGATTGACCTAATTTGATGAACATAAAACTGAAAATCGATTTCCTCTGAAATTGACCTGATAAAAACGGAATTGTTCCTACGTTTTTTTTCCAATTTTTTTTGAACTGGGCGTAACATTAGTATCTAGATTTTACATTAGTTGTCTCACATCTGAGGTTTTCAATTATGAAATTTAAAAGTTTTCTGACCTTTTTTCATACACGAACGAACTTTCAAAATCACCTCATTAAAAATTGCATTCCTACTCACAAGTTCTCACAAGACGATGATATTTCAGATAAAAGTTCGACAAGAAGAGTTATGATACATCCACCTCATCCAGGTAAATGCCAAATTCTAGCTTCCCATGCACAATGTAAATGAACACAGACCTGAAAAGCATCTTTTTCCAGATACCGAATATTCCAAAAAACAAAAATCTTCTAAGGCTCTCGACGATATCAAAAGTGGGTATCCAATAAAGGAGTATATAATATTTCAAAAAATTTCAGAACACACTGAGAATAGAACTATCGGACACACACAATATAAGCAAGATGAGCCAA
>LR551810.1:0-91167 GCA_900536415.3 Caenorhabditis sp. 38 MB-2015
GTCTCCGATCCAAGTACTAACCGGACTCAACGTTGCTTAACTTGCCAGATCGGACGGGATGGCGTGTATTCAACGTGATATGGTCGTAAGCGAATGCGAATAGACACAATTGTCATGAGTAGACAGACAGTGTTGGGTCGCTACAACGTGTGGGTATAGCACACAACCAAAACATTAATGAGATTTGCATGTGTGTATCAATAAGAGAAAAGGGAGAGATAGAAAAGTCGGTTTAATTACCCTAGCTAAGAAGGCTCGAGTTGTAGAGAAAGCGGAGCAACCGTTGAAAATGCGCGACTTGGTCCTCGTAGCAAGAGTTGATTTGGCCAAAGACTCAATCCAAGCAAGTGCTACGGCGTCGATGCCAAAAAAATATATAAAAAGGCCAAGTGCATCGTATGGGTATGTTTATCAGAAATAAACAAAACAACCAAATAACCTTAATTGGGAATCCCGGATGTTGTAAGCTTTTGCAAATTTCGATTTCTTTTTTTTTTTTTTGGTTTCAAATAATTATTCGTAGAATTAGGTAATTGTATCATGAATTTTTATACTGTCAACCCAATTTTTTTTTTGAAATTATCGACCGCTTTTTCAATTAAATCAGATGCCACTTTAGTGAATCTGCTAACAAGAGATGGAAATCCGTGTCTTCCATTGACATCATCCAGTTTCAGAGCCCAACTGATATCGCGATTTCTGAAAAGATGTTTGTTTTTTTTCTCTGGAAAAAATGTTTCAAAAACTGAAAAAAAAATGATTTCTGTCTAGGAATTTTTAAAGATTGCTTGTGATCTGAGCAAAAGCTATTTCCTGATCTAAAGATTTCAAAATTTCTTCAAATTGTTAAGATGGGAAGTAGTTGAATTTCCTTCTTAGACTTTTGTAAAACTCACTCTTCATCAGTTCTCGTCTCCCAATTCGATTCCATGTATGATATTGTGTTATTCTTATGACCAGAAGTACAGTTGTGCAGTATATAGGCGTACGGATAAAGTGTTTTCTGTAAGTGATGACATTACTTATCTTTCAGACATTAGTTTATTCTTACACTAACGGGTCCATCGGATTTCTGAGCAATAACATTGTAGCGATAAATAGAAGTATGGTTTTGAACACAAATCCAATCGAGTGTGTTCATAAGATCATCAGTTCCTGGGCTAAACATAAAAAATGAAATTTCGCTTGCTCAAAATACCAACTGAAACGAACTCACATAAAGTCGAGTTCGTAATACTCTAACTGATAACACCAATGATCATGCGCAAAACAGGTTAAGTTTGCAGTGAAATACATTTTTACTTGATATGACATGCCGACTAAACCTAGTAGGAATAGTACCATATTCCTGGAGAAAACCATGTTTTTCATGTTCAGAAAACTTTGTCAGTGGCTTATAAACACAAATTTGAGAATTTCAAGAATGTTTGTTTTGTTTGGCTGGGAATATTTTCAGCATGTCTGTCTGAAAAATGAGAAAAAAACAATTTTAAAGTATTTTTTGTTGTTGCATGTAAAAGGTATCAGCTCTTTTTCAAAGACCCCTAGACAGTTGGAAATCGTTTTAAAGTTGTTACAAAATTTGTGTTTATCTTCCTATGAGCTTTTTTTTGTTATGCCTTGGTTGAAGTTGAATATTTATTTAGGGTTATGATTTTAAAGAAACGCCTGAAGCTGAAAATCGATACCAAAAAATCGACAAAACCTATTGGAAATTGAAGTCAACACTGTGAGAATTAGGATCCCAAAATATGAACTCACAATATTTTAAGCGAAGTCAGTTTCAGCCATTCGAACTCCACATGGGAAATCAGATGAAAATCTTCAGGAATTATTTTTTGCATGCATTCACAACATTGTTTCTTTTCCCAATGTGAAATTCAAAATTTGAGGATGACGTCACTGAATACGGGATGTTGATCAGCTTCCATAATTTATCGAATGATTTTTTTTTTGTGAAAAGTATTCCTTTTTCACAACTCATCAGATTCTAGGTCACACGTTTTGGATCATAAGTCAACAATTTTTTGGTCAATTTTGTCTAATTACTAAATCAAAGTTATTCAAGTTAGAATCTGGACTTCGCAAAGAAATAAGTGTCCCTGAAATGGACCAGATCAGAAAAAAAAGAAACCAGGTGCTTTTTTTTCGAGTTCATCTGTAAATGAAACGTAAAAATCGGATCAGGACGGAACTTTTTCAGGGGAAAGCTTCTGCTTGTGAAATTCAACTGGAAAAAATTGGCCCACACCCGTTTTTTTATCCGATCCGCTTGAGGGAAATTTTTGAGTCGTTAGGTCTGTTTCAGAGACATTCATTTTCAGGTCGTTATTGATCGGACCAGTCCCCCGTGCCTCCATTTTGAAAAAAGCTTCGTTTATTCCCAAATCATGATATATGCCGAACTTTTCCAAGTTTAGACATCTGACAATGAATGTCGGTTTCAGGTCATTTTTTTAACCACTTTTCAAATTCTAGGCCACCCGAGTCAATTGGCAAATCCTGACGTACTAGATCAGAAAAAAATAAACTTTTTTTTCGAAATTTTCTGAATCGACCCAAAAATTGGATCAGGGTGGACTTTTTGCAAGAGAAAACTGTTGCTTGTGAACATTAATTATTTTAAAATTTCTTTTTTATTTCTGAGAATAATAAAATTGATCCTAAAATAGGATTAGGATCGTTTTGGTTGCATTTTCAAGTTTTGTTCGAGTCCTATTTTTGGGTCTGATTCAGGAAAACTCGAAAAAATAGGATCAGACTCATTACTTCGCCCGTTTTTTTTTTCGTTTCTCTCTGTTTCAAGATTCTTTTTTTATTTAGGCCGTTTTTTATGGGCCAGTTCTTACTCCCATCATAATATATGCCGAACTTTTTCAACTCTAGATCTCCGAATGTCGGTTTCTAGACTATTTTTCACCAATTTTCAAATTCTATGCCACCCGAGTCATATGACAGGTTCCGAAACGGACAGGATAAAAAAGAATCCTGTTTTTTTTTTTTGAATTTTTCTGAGTCGGACTAAAATCAGATAGGGGTCGAACTTTTGCAGGAGAAAACTTTTGCTTGTGAAGGTTAATTATTTCAAAAAGGTTTATAATTTCTGAAAACGGTAAAATTAATTCTGAAATAGGAATATTTTTGGTTGTTTGTTGAGTTTTGTTCGGGTCCTATTTTTGAGTCAGATTCAGGAAAACTCGAGAAAACTAGGACAAGGCCCGTTTTTTTCTGATCCAGGCCATTTTTTATCGGACCAGGCCCCTAAGCCTATTTGAAAAAGTCCTAGTTTATACCCACGTCATATTCTAGGCCGAATTTCTCCAAGTTAAGACCTCCGAAAGTCGGTTTCCCGCCTATTTTTCACCAATTTTCAAATCTTCTAGGCCACCAAAAATGTGAGGAATTTGTTTTTCTCATTTGCAAAAAAAAAACAACACTTTTGCTCTTTTTTTGCTCCTGCAAACAGCTGATTTTTACAGCTTCTGCTGCTAATAATGAAAAGATGAAAGAACAATAAAACAACACGAAAAAAAATAGTGAGGGTGGTTGAAAAAAACCCACTTTTCTATTCTATCTCTTCTCGTTTTTTTATGAGAAAAAAAATGCGATGTATAGAATTTCGTACTAAATACTACTAAACTCTATTTTTTTTTTACTTTTCATTTCTTTTGCTGAAATTCTACGTTCATTTTCTACGTTCATTTTCCCATGAATACCAAATAAACAATTTTTTTGTTTGTTTGTTCGAAGCTTTCTTTTTTCGGCTCCATAAAAAGATGAAGAAATTCTGGAGGTTTTCATGAAATAATAAATTCATGAAAAATGAGGAAATAGTGTTGTCCTGACGACATTCGATGAACATGCCATTTTACACTTTTTGCTGTTTTTTGTTTTCCGGAAAATCAAAGTTCTGTGGCCTGGTTTTTGGGATTTGGGCTTGAAATGGGAGAAGACCATGTTTGAAATTACTTGGCTGAATGTCGTAGATTTTCAGAAATACAATAGACATCAAAAGTTTCTACCATATTGGTTTTAATTTCAAAAAATTCTATAGGCTCAAAATGTTCAGTTTGTCCACAAATGTTCTCAATTGTGCCCAAAGAGATGAGGTCCAATTTTTTAGGACTAAAATGCTCCATATAAGTATAGCTTCACATTGAAAATTTTGAAAAAAAAACGCGAATTTACAAACGTTCTCAAAACATCAGTTTTCAGGTAAAAACTATAAGAGAACAAAATTTATATACTTCGAAAATTGAGTTTTTCCCATCTACCCAGGTGTAACCTCACTTTTTGGAACTGCTGAAACTATGAGTTTTTCGAGATTTTAACTTGTGTTTTTGATAAGAAATCTATGTATTTTCTGAAAACTGAAATTTTCGATTTCATTGAAAAGTTAAGGTACTTATGTGGAGCAGTGTATATCTCGAAAAATATAATTCTGAATAATTTTATTTTTTTTTAGTGTCAAGATGTAATAAAGTTTCCGAATGGGTGTTTGGACAAAGTTTTTTGGAATTTTAAGAGTATTTTTACTGAAAATAAAGTGAAATTTCCAAAATCTGTATTCTCTCAAAATTTTGTTTTTCATCGTAACGATGATATGCTAATCGCTCCCGAATTCATTGGAATTTTTGAGAAAAAAACTTTTTTTTGTTCTCACACAGATTCGTATCATTTGCTTCGTATCACCACGTTCCAGAAAAAAGTTTTAATTTTCTGAAATTTTTTCAGGGATTGATAGGCATTGTATTTGTATGTCTGAGATCAAAAATGGAAGTAGATTCGTTAACTTTCGAAGACTCTACTTTCGAAAACTTTTGATTTTTCAAAAAATTGAAACTTCCTGTTTTTTTTCGGATCATGCCCCAACAAAAATTAAACCTTATTACTTGTTTCTTTGAGTTTAACTGTGTGAAATATGGGACCAAACAAACTATTTAAAGCCGAGTTACAACGATTTTTTTACCAAACTTTTGTTGTGTAGAAGATCAATCTCCAATCTCCACAATCTCATGGATCCACCAATTCTGTAACCAAACTGTGAACCTATTTTGAATTCTAGTTATATCCAAAATTACCTAGCCAATCACATGATATAGGAGTTCTAACCTGATCTCAAAATGTGTCTCCGTTTTTTTTGAGGTCAACAAGACTCGAAACAAACATGGCTTTGGTCTGGCTTTCGTTTTTCCTTTGTTTTCTTGGAAAACTGAAAAATTGAGATGAAAAAAAACACGAAAAAAAGTCATTAGTTTTTTGCCCTTTTCTGAACATGAAACACCTGGAGACAAAATGTCCATCTCGAGTCATCAATCAAAAACACCGGATTGTATACCTTGAAATTAATATTCTTCCAATTAAAAAATGTTTGCACATCTTGCACATTTTTCATTTTGATTGATTTCGTTTCTTGCATGGAAAAGTGTATAATTTTATATTGGTATTCTAGTCCATGGAGATTTTCTAGAAGAAGAAAATGTCATTCTGTAGAGTTTTGAAAGCGGACAACATCCTGTATTTTTTTCCATTTGCGCGATTTTCAGGTCCAAATTTTTTAGCTAAAAAAAGCGCGATTTTATGGGATAATTATAAAACCTAAATATAGGTTAATCTAGTATGAAAGAGAACCTTTTATTTTTTCTGATACACAGCCTGAGAAAAACAAAATTTCCTGAAGAAAAAATTCGTCGTTTCACAAATTATTTTTTTCATTGCAATGCCCTCCAAAAAAGTGGGTGCGGTTTAAATGGCAAAAAGGCAAGCCTGGCACGCTTTTTTTTCAGAGAAATAGTGTGGGGTAGAATGAGACAGAGAGAAAAAGAGGGTGCACTCGAGTATAGTCAACGAGTAGATCAAAAATGTTTTCCATTTTCAACTTTTCGCGCCGACGACATCTCATGTTGCTTTTCTCAGGCTGTGTGATACTTTAAGAGACGACTGTAAACTTAACTCGAATGTGCGTCAGATTCGGTGTTTGTAGAAAGAGGGTTTGCACAGAGAGAGAGAGAGCGAATTCGAACGGATTTTTTTTTGAGGAAATCGATATTTTTCGTAAAATTAATCAACATTTCGAGTATTCAAAAACTAAAAAGAATTTTTTCATTTAGAAACCCTGTGAAATTTTTTGGAACCCGAAAAAATCACTAGTTTTTGGAAACAACAGAAAAACACTGGAAAAAATTATTATTTTTTACGTGATTTTCTGAATATTTTTGTGCGTTCAAAAAACTTCTGAAAACACTGTAATTTTACTAACGTTCTGAAAATGATAAGGATTAAAATTTACCAGCATAGCTTTAATTTACCAGCACCCGATATTCATAACATTTTTATTATTTTCCAATGTAAACTTCAAGGCTGAAAATTGCGTATTCAGAATCGCCTTTGATAAAAACTGAAAACAGGATGTTGATCAGTATTCAGAAACCTATCGAATGACATATAGTGCCGGCCAAAAAGGTTGTTGAAAACGATTTTTTTTTGCTTGATTTTGAAATACTTGTCGGACTCAATTTTTTGTCAGAACTGTCTGAAATGTCTGTCAACATAGAAAACCAACTTCGAGGTTTTCTATGTCATTTCGGAAAAACTAGACCTCTCAGCCTAAAGCCATATTCTATGGGTACTTCAGGACGTTTTCAAAAAACCAAAATTGATAGCTCAAAATTGGTAGACCCAAATGCTTAGTTCTCTAGAATATTCTCTACAAAATAGACAGTATGGCTTAGAAAACCAAATTCGAAACTTCCTAATCTGCCCCGAGCTAATAAGACCTTAAAAATTGCTTAGGGTTTTCGAGCCATTCTCAAAAATCCTAAATTAGTGACCTTACACTCCAAATGCATAGTTTTTCTAGATTATCCTCTACAAAAGAGACAGCGTGGCCTAGAAAACCAAATTCGAGATTTTCTAGTCATTCAGGACAAACAAGACCTTTCACAAAAAACGTTTTGGATCGATGGAGTCGGGGTATCCTCTCGTCAAGCCAAAATTGATAATCATTTTTCTAGACCTTTTCTAGACCATTTCTAGACCACATTTTTCTAGACCTACTCATTTTTCTAGACCACAATTTCACGTTTTTTGGGTCATAACCCCTTTCCAGCCACAAAAACATGTCTCTTGTTGCTGTTCATCGAAAAAATCGAACGAATTAATCACCTTCCACCCTCACATTCTTCTCTCTCTTTTCTCGTTTCGTTTTTATTATTATTATATCATTTTATTACGCAATGCATGGGGGATAAAGTTTAAAGTGCTCGTGTGATGTGTCGTTGATGAACGGGACGGGACGGGAAGAGAAGGACATATGAACAGCTGATGGATGCATTTCGACCCCCCAGGACACCGGAAATCGAAATTCATATCATTTATTCATTTTTATTCGATTTTCGCATGTGTAGACTTTTTCTTTGAGCATGGCCTGAAATGCCTGAATTTGATTTTCTGTGCCGAAATTTTTTTTTAAAAGCAATCTTTCTAAGCCAATCTAAGTTTTTTGAGGACGAACTAAAAAAACACCTAGGATATGTTTTTAGGGCACAAGGTTTTGTTTGTCCTAGGTGACCTAGAAAACCTCGAATTAAGTTTTCTAGGCCATGCTGTCTATTCTGTAGAGGATAACCTAGAAAACTATGAATTTGGAGTTTCAAGTCACTAATTTAGGGTTTTTGAAAATGTCCTAAAATACCCATAGAATATGGTCTTAGGCTGAAAGGTCTTGTTCGTTCTCGATGACCTAGAAAATCTCAAATTTGGTTTTCTAGGCCATGTTGTCCATTTTGTAGAGGATGTCATAAAAAACTACAATTTTGAAGCTTTAGGTCACCAATTTAGGATTGTTGAGAATGGCTTAAAAATCCAAAGAAATTTTAAGTTCTTGTTTGATCGAGATGACCTAGAAAACCTCGAATTTGGTTTTCTAGGCCATTTTCTCTATTTTGTAGAGGTTGACCTAGAAAGCTCTTACGACAGGTTTCTTGGCCATGAAGACTTGCTTGGTTAGGATGGCCTAGAAAAATTCAAACTTGGTTTTCTAGGTCACGAAATTTTGGAGGATGGCTGAGATTGTTGTCGGTTCCTAGGTCATTGATTTGGTTTGTTGGGCCTTTACTTTTCATGTACTAGGAAACCACTATTCCTTGTCGGTTTCTAGGCCATCGGTTTGGTTTTTTAGGCCACCTATTTCAAAAAACTCATCTTCAATGGATTCAGGGACTTCTGATTCGGTCTCTTAGGCCAAGTCAGAAGGAATGGATGTATTCTAACGTGACCTAGTTTTTCATGACCTAGGAAACCGAATTGAATGTAACCTAGGCCACCATCTCATGTGGATTCTTTCCATATTTTGAATTTATCCTAGAAAACCCAACTCCTATGCCACCATTCATTTTTGTCCTGATTTTTTCCCACAAACTTCATTTTTCTCATTTTCCCTCGCCTACGTCACCCCATTATCAGTGCATAACATTATTATTATTGGATATTTTTCCAGATTTTTCGCCACATAAAATGGCAACAGCTCTCGAAAAATGCACCCATTCACTATCCGAAATTCATCGATTATTGAGAGGTGAGTTGACCAGGAACCAGGAAGAGCTCATAAAACTTGTCATAAAACTATTCATTGGGAACAGGAAAAAAAACATGAAAACTAATTAATGGGCGTGGCCTAACTTTTGAGTTTGAGTGTTTTTTGTGAGACGAGAAAGCACAAAAAAAAAGAACTTTGCTTGTTTCATTGTTTATTGGGGGTTTTGTGTTTGAGGGGGTGGGGAAGAGGTTTTAATTGGGTTTCTAGGTCATCCAGGTCAATTTTTGTGGGCCTGGTGTTCTTATTGAAACCTTGATTTTGTGGACTACCTTCTAAATCATGTTCTAGAAATTGATAAATATCTTTTCTTGATTTTTACGACAACTAGTTTTGTGGCCATTTTCAAAATTCCGAAACGAGGTTTTCAAGCCACATTGCTATGACATATATAATCAAAAATTGAAAAATAAGCTTCCTAGACCCCTGATATGAAGTTCTAGATCATAATACTGAAAGTCAGTTGCTTGATTACACTCGAAATAGTCCTGAAAGCCTCAAAGAGGGTACTTTACTTGAGGATGTCTAGTCTGACTTGGATTTTAGCCACAATTTATCATCCATTTTTAGTCTAGGCCATGGTTATGTGATCAAAATTATGATAGTGACCTCGGTCTTTCATAAATGAATCAAATTCCCAGCTTTGAAAGACTTTTTTGTTGAAAAACTTTGATAATCACCTAGAGAACCAAATATTGAAGATCTGGCCCATGTCTAGAAACCGAAACATTAGGCGAAAGTTATCCAGAAATCTGATGATTTTTGATAAGATTTATATAAATCGATACATTTTTGAACGCTGATCAATATCCCGTATTCAGTTTTTTTTTTGCTCAATTCTCACGCGACAAATACATCTTGAAGTTCATATTGAAAAATGTTCGAAAAATGATCAAAAATTACAAATATTCTGTAGTTAGCTATGCTATGGGGTATATTTTGATCATGATCATTTTTCCGGAAGTTTCGAAATTTTCTAATGATTCGAAAAATATTGAAAAATTCACTTTGAAAATAAAACGTTACGTGATTTTTGTTTTTTTTTTCCCCTAATTTTTTGGTTTTTTATTGTATTCAAAAATTACGGAATTTTCAGCGAAAATGAAGACTCTTTTTCATACTGAAACCTTTAGAGCTGAAATTGACACATTGAGAATTTTTTTTGGCAAAAATTGATTACGTGATGTTAATAAGCATTCAATAGTCTACCGAATGACATATTTCTCATCTGAAATCTCCAATTTTTTTAAAAACTATTTCCTCGTTGAAAACCAAATATGTATTTCTAGGGCACTGAATTTGGTGGCCTAGAATACCAAAACGTGAAGAACTAGGCCATGGTTCTCTAGAACGTAGATCTTCATTGAACTTTTTTCACTTCTTAGCTGATGTTTCTTGAAGCGGTTGATCGAGAAAACGTGCTCTATTGCGAACAGGCCGGTTTTTGTTTTGAAAACATTGTGCATACACTTCACGCTCACACGGTGACGACAATTTGCACAATTCTTGATCTTGGTGATTCAGGATAACCCCTTTAAGTCAACTAGGATGGCCTAGAAAGCCAAATGTTCATAAAGCTAGGCCAGGAGATTTATCCGACCCCTTATAAGTCTCTTGCCTTCCCGAATATCGTATTTTTTGTTAGTACAACTGACCAACGCATGTCAACACCAATGAACAAACACATTATTACTGCAAACCGGGGGTCACCTGTTGTACCGCCGATTTTTTTGTGTGCAACAATCATTTTATTACTTTTTCACCTGAATCTGGAGTTCTCCTTTTGAGCTCACGGAACAATTTTGCAAACACCCAAAAATCATAATAAATTCTTGCTGGATACAGTAGGGCGGAGTTGGTTGGCTCATCAAAAATGCTCATGCTCAATTTAAAATTCTCGGGATTTCGCGAGCGCCGATTTTTTTTCGGAGCCATGTGAGAAAAAAATGTTGAGCGCAAAAATTTCAGAGATTTTCAGCCCTCGACCAAAAACAAATTGGAAAATTATTTATTTTTTTCGCCGTATTGTGTGTATATATGTATGTGGGTCTTATTTTTGAAGATATGTATCAAATTTCCAATTTCATATTTAATCCACGTATTCATTTCCATCGTTTTTTTTCGTTTTTGTTTTTTGGAAAATTACGCCAGTGATTCTTTGCTGGCGTGTTTTTGGAAGGCTACAAGAAATGCGTCAGTGACAAAAAACTTTTTGTGAAAAGCCAAAAATGAATCAACAAAATATGTGTAAGCGACTTTTTACTGACCCATATTTTGTAGCTCTACCAAAAATGCGTCAATGATAGTTTGTTCGACCTAGAATAAATACGTCAGGTGTTATTCGTTGACGCATATTTTGTAAACATTTTTTTTTGTTTCACCTACAAGAAAAGCGTCAGTGACCAATAGAAACAGTTTTTTTTTCGAAAACCAAAAATCGCAGAAAATAGGAGACACTAATATAATTACATGTTGTAGTCCTAGTTTGATTTTTCTTAGAATTTTTTTTAGTTTTGGAAAATTGCTAGTACGATTCACAAAAAATGCGGCAGCAACTTTTTACTGGCGCATATTTTGTAGGTGCTACAAAAAATAAGTCAGTTTCACGCATAGTTTATTTGATCTACCAGAAATGCGCCATGACTGATTTCTTGACGCATAATTAGTTTAATATAATATTTTTTAAGGTCGTGCTTATTTAGGTCCCGCTAAGAATGCGCCAGTTAATTATTGACGTGTTTATGGTAACGTCACTGACGTATATTTCGTAGTTCATGCATTTTCATCTACCAAAAGTGCCTCAACTTCTAAAAAAAACACGTCAGCAACCTGTTGACGCATTTTATGTAGATTCAATTGAATACTGTTTACTCTATTTTGAAAATTTTCTGCAATTTATTTTTCACACATTTAATACTTCTTGTGAAAATGAGTCAGCAAACCATTGAAGCAAACAAAAAAACATATCACTGATTCATGTATTCTGCTTGAATGATGTCGGAATTTTTGAAAACATATAAGCAGTTATAAAAAATATCATCATTCTGTGTATTTCCTAAATATTCTTGCTGAGACCATTTTTTGTAGAACCTTAAGTCATGGACTGTTTTATTCACCTTAACAAAACACGTAAGCAGTTCACTGACGTACATTTTGTGGAACCTGTAGAAGTTTTGCATACCGTAAATCATGATCCCATATTTACAGAATCATCTTCATCCTCCTCATCAGCTTACGGTAGCACAATGAGTGGTTCACCATCGATCGAATCGTCGCCTATTGAACAAGCCACGTCACGTTCAGCACGTCGGAAATGGCACTCTGCGATGAGGGTCATTCAAGGGTTCAACCGGTTTCGAGCACCCATTTCGCATAAGGTGAGAGGTCGGACCTAGATAAGGTTTGGGTAGGACTTCAGTGTACCCGGATTGAGTCTACAGTAACTAGGGTGGCTGAAAATCATGTGTCCTAAGAATTGAGAAATGTTAGGATTGGGTCTAAATTCTTGGAAGAAACATAGTTGTGGCCTGATCTTGGTGGAACCCGGGACGTTGAACTATCGGTTCTTTTGCGTATTTGGGAGAATTATCACTGTCCAGATCAACATTGCGTCAAGCATCGGCTACTTGACAACAAGGTCCATGCTTAACAAAAAGTCCTTGACAGTTACCTGATTTGTCAAGCGGCCGTGACTTGACAGCCAACTTTTTGGTAAGGGATGACTACTTGATAGGCTAGTTTAGTTCTAGGATTATTCTGCTTGACAGATACTTTTTTGCCAAGACACCGAAAGAAACGTCAAGTTGTCATTTGCTTGAAATCTAGAAAACTATTTGTAAGGAGTCAGATGCTTGATAGATAGTTGTCTGCCTAGGCACTACTGCTTGACAACTGACAGCGATGCCAGGTTGCGAATGCTTGAGAGTCAAAAACTTGTCAAGGATAGACTGCTTGGCATATAGCTGTTTGTCTAGACGCCTCAGCTTGACATTCAGAAGCGATGTCAAATTGTGGCTACTCGTTAATATCCAGTTTCTTGATAGATAAGGCCTACTTCAAGCCCTGCTTAGACAATTTGTCAGAAATAGTTCATCAAGGAGTGCTCGCCTTACACGTGAGAAAACTGTTAAGCATCGGCTACTTGACAGTTCAGACCTGCGTCAAGCACCGAACCCTTGACAACAAATTTTCGGTCAAGTCTTTGCTACTTGACATTTTTAAACTACGATAAGCACTACCTGCCTAGGAATACTTCCTCAAAATCTAGAAACATCTCAAGAGCCCCCCTCTCCTGCTCAATTTTCTATTTTTTCTTTTAGTCAAAGTAGTAGTAGTGATGTGATTGAAAAAGAAAAAAAATTGAATTATATTTTCATTCTGTTCTTTCTTAGAAATATCTCTATACATTTATCCATAGTGAACATGAACACAATAATCGAATTCCCCCCCCCCCNCCCCCCCCCCCCCCTAAATTGATATTGGGCCCTTTTTTGGTACTTTAAAACTAGAGACATACATTTTTTCTAAGAAAAGAAAAAATCCACTAAAAATTCACATAAATCATTGTTTTTTGTCGGGTTTGGGTTGCAAAGAAAGGCCATAAAATGTATGTGTTTTTTTTTGGTTTAAGAGCAAAGTTTTGAAATTTCCAAAAAGCTTGAAATAGGCATTGTTAGAAATTGAATTATTTGACTTGTAAGATTAAGAATCAGCTTTCTTAGGACCGTTTCCCAACGAGTCTCAACGTCTGCTCCAAAACAATTTGGCATATTTTTTGATTAGCGTTGTTTTGAGCATACAAACCCGTGATCACCAGAATAACCACTTTCAGGCTTGTTTTAGGAGTTTAGAAACATAGATGACAAGTCTCAGATTTGTTCTGATGTGTTCTGAACACGCATAAAAAGAACATGTTCAACGAAAAATGCCTGACAAGATCTAAAACGATGCTAGTCGAGCCTAAGGCGATTTTCGGTCTGTTCCATGCTTAGAAGACTATTAGATAGGCCGAAGAATTTCCAGGTCTGGCCCATATTTTTTTCCAGGTCCCGTTAAGCCTGCTTTAAATTCGTTCTTTGCACCTGACCCGGTTTAAAAGCTCGGCAAGATCATTTTCGGGTTTTACCAGGTCCTTCGAGATTCTTCCAAGCTATTTCTAGGCTCAGTTAAGTGACTTTTCAGGCCTGAATCAGTTTGTTCTATACCAGCTTTCACCAGATCCAAAACCTGTTAGGTAGCTTCCAAACACTTGTTAAACCTCTAGGCATAGCCGATTTGAATCACTCGGATGATTTCCTGCAACTTTTGCGGACTCTGCCCGCAATTTTGCGGGTCTTGCCAGCAGTTTTGCGGGCAACCGAGCCGCAACGATTGCGAGGCGGTTGCGGGGCGATTGCGGGTAAAGCCGCAGCGACTGCGGGGTGGTTGCGGGTGGAACCGCAACAACTGCGGGACGGTTGCGGGTGGAGCCGCAGCGATTGCGGGATGGTTGCGGGCCACGACAGTTGAGGGCTTTCTAGCGGACAATAGTTCATTCCTGGTAATTCCATAGGTTAGTCCTGGTAATTACAAATGAAGAAAAATTTATTTCCAGCACAAACAAATTATTAGTTATAACAATGAAAAACATTTGAAAAATTTTGTTCGCCACTTGATTTTCCTTATTTTTTGGCCGCAATAGGTGCGGGCAGTCCGCAACAGTTGCCGCTCGGCTGCGGGAATTTATCCGAGCAAGTCTAAACCAGTCTGCTCAAATTGAGATTACTGAATGAGCCCATTAAGTTTTAGGCTATTCTGTTTGAGACTGCCTGTTTTCAGACATATCTGAAGTTTTTAGGGCTAGATATTAATAGGCTCTAAAAATTTATTATGCCTATCAGTATGCTTCAGGCCCAGATAATCTGATCAAAATAAACTCTGGCCAAGTGTTATGCTCTGAGCTTAACAGTACCTCGGGTCAATTTGAGGCTCTCCGTAATAGGCCATCTCTTGTGAGTTGAGCAAAAACGGTTAACTGGCTTAGAAATTCGAATTTGTATGGCCTAGTTTTATTTTTAGGCCAAATGTGCAAACACCACAATTGACGCGCAAATCTGTGTGAACAAGATTTTGAATTATTTTTTATTAGCGTCTGTATTTTGTGTATATACCATGCTCAGCTCATGAGGAGTCCTTGAATAAGCCTACTAAGCTCAATTGCATCTTTTTAGAGAAACTTTAAGTTCATTTTTGAGCACGTGTTATTTGTGATTCAAATGCCTCTGAAAACCTATAAAAATTCCAGCCTATATGACTCAACTCTCATTAACTTCAGGTCTTCCTCAAGCATTCTCAGCACTTCTTAATCCCATCCCCAGGGTTCTCAAAATAGACCTTCACAACTCCTGGTCTCAGGTTCACATTGTTTCATTCTGCAAATCCCCCTCATTTTACCCTTTATATCTCGACTTTTAATCTCGTCGCCGTCTTCTCTAATTTCATGAAACAAAGAGGCGTGTGAAAGAGAAGAAAATGTTTTTTTTTGTCTTATTAGTTAGTCTCTATGAGCTATTTCTTCCGCGCAAGATAGGCCACGCCCCCTTTTTCATCTTCTTCTTCTTCTCCGCTTTTTCGGCGGCGGTCTCTTTTTCTCCTAATATTCATTATAAATACTAATATATATATATATATATACAAAATGTCTTCTCGACGGCCTTATAATTCTATGAGTCATTTGGGTCAAAGTTTTTGGACTCAGGACCCGATTCCTTGTCAGCCTGTTACTAGACATCGGTTATCACATCCGGATATTTATTGGGACACTGCCATAACTCTTAGTCCACAACATAGAAGGTCGAATCCGGAGATTTTTGGGCCGTCGGGCAGGGGGCCCCTTTGGCCTCTTCCCCCTGTTTCCGCTCAGGCCCAGACCCAGAAACGAAGGGTTTTGCCGGCCCAACCTGGTGGTGGAGGTGTAAGAAGGATGTTGTTGAAGAGATGCACTAATCCGGACCTGATGATGAGAACTTCTTGTTTGCAGAGAACTTCTGAGATTCGTGCTGATAGTCATGGAAGTCGATCGGGAAGTCAAGGTTTGTTATCAATTTTTATAATTGTTCTCGGAAAAAAATTCGATCTAAAACAAACAAATAACACATTTTTTACCTTCTATCTCTTTTTGAAAAAAAAAGAAAACAAACGAACATATGTATGAAAAAGAGAAAGAAGAGAGACATCGCGTTCGTGGTGTAATGGTCAGCATGGATGCCTTCCAAGCATTCGACGGGGGTTCGATTCCCCCCGAACGCAGATTGTTCTCTTTTTCTTTTTTTTTTTGCTTTTTTTGTTCGCTGACCACTTTTGTATTCCCATAATTAGTGCTGTCAATTCCAGGCGCCAGAAAATGTTTTCAAAAAAAGAGAAGCAAAAAATAATTATTTCCGCTCTTTTTTCAAGAAGAAACAGCATGTTCTTTGTCTGAAACAAAAAAAAGTGGAGAAAATTAAAATTTACGAAAGTCACGCGATGGATAATTGGTGACTAGGAACTTTTTTCTTGACGGGGAAAAAGTATAGATTTGGAATTGGGGGAAAATGACGAATTTTTTTTCAGAATTTTCGTGCAAGTTCCAAGAAATCTGATTGTTAAAATTCAAATTTCAAGAATAAAATCTGAGAATTCAAAAATTTCAATTCCGGCGTTGAATTTTTTTAATTAGAATTTCAGGTAGCACAATTCAAAATTTCGGTCTAAAACTTCAAACTTTTTAAAATTGGACTGAAAATTTTTTTTTTAATTTAAAAAAAAATTCCAATTCAGGACTTATCTCATTTTTTAAAGTTTTGACTAAAAATTGTGAAAAATCCAAAATTTTTATTTTTCTTCAAAAAAAGTAAATTTTCAAAATTCGAAAAAGTAAATTTTCAAAATTCGAACAAATATTTTTTTGAAAAATCTAGTTTGAAAAAAAAAACAAACATCAAAATTTCAATGATCCTCGTCAAATTTCAACGCTCAAAAAAATTTCAAGCGCAAAATTAGAAAAAAAAAGTTTTCGAGCCAAAACGTTGAGCTTCAAATGAGGAACTCAAATTCTAAAAAAACATTATTTTCTGGATTCAGATCTCAATTTTCGAACCTAATAGTTTTTGGTTGAAAAATGTGCATTTTAAGTGCGCAAAATTTGAATTTTGAAAATTTTCGTATCAAAATCCGAATTTCAGTATTTTCGAGCCAAAACGTTGAGCTTCGATGAGAGAATTTCAAAAATTTTAAAAATAAGAATCAGGTCCAGAACATTTTAAAACTACGGAGCAAACTACAGTACCCTTGTCTCATTCTCACAAATGAAAAAATCAAAAATTTCTCAGCCAACAGATCAAAAACTTTTCTGCATGCAAATTAATTATTTTTAATCTGCATAAATACTATCATGAATTTTTTATGGAAACTAGGAAAAAAACATTTGAGGATATCTTAAAGGGACATGTGACATGTGTATGTGTCCCTTTAAAATAGGTGAACCCGGCCAGACAAAAAAACAAGAAAATCTTTCGCCGAATTTTTTGATCTGAGAAAAAAAAATGTTTTCGCGCACTAATCCGGTGCCCTTTATTGGATTAATTCATTTCTTTTTTTTCGTGTGTTCAGAAAAAGTGGTTCCCAACATTATTTTTCGACTTTTTTTTCTATCCTTTTTATAAAAATAAGGTTTGAAAAATTAGAAAAAAGCTACAGTACTCTGTGAGAAACTGGAAATTTCCAATTTAAAAAATATAGTAAGATGTGCAGGTTATTGAGGAATTTAAATTGTTAAATTATATTTTTGAGAAAAATGCAAAGCTAACTTAAATAGAAGGATTACTGTACTTTTCAATTTCTTACTACTGTATATCCTTGGAAATTCCGAACCTACAGTAGTCCATCAGATCAAGTACTACTGTAGCTTGTTCTGAAAAGATACTGTAGAAAACTTTAAAAATTGAAGGTTACTGTACGTTTTATTATATTGGCTCTGAAATTTTTCCTCAGAGTGGTACTGTAGGTTTTGGGATATTTATATCAGGTAGGATTACTGTAGATAGTTCTTATTGTGTCTATAGTACTATAGGTGTATTTTAAGTGAACTTCATATTATTTTGAAAGGAGTCAGTATACAATAGTGTAGTTTTAGAAGAAATTTTTTTCAGTTTGTTTTATATGAAGGCCTACTGTAATATTCTGGATCTGATCCATATTTTATAAAGTTTCAAAATCTAATTATCGAAGCCTAACGTTTTGGCTCCAAAAACTTTTTTTTTTTTGAATTTTGAAATTTGATGCGGATCATTGAAGTTGTAATGTTTGTTATTTGAACTAGATTTTTCTCAAAAAAATGTTATATTTGGATTTTATGATTAGTTTGGATGATTAATGTAAGCATTTCTCAAAGGATTACTGTGGTAGTAACTGAATTATTCCCAGTGGGGTACTGTAGTAGTACTGTAGTTTGATGGAACTCTGTTACAATATAACATCAAATTTTGAAAATCAAAAATTTTCGGCTAAACTTTGAGATCAAAAAAATTTTCTCAATTCAGAACTCAAATCCTTTCCAGAGATACTCAAAAAATTTTAAATGCGAAAAATTTCCACCAAAATTCATTGGAAAAATAGACATCATCAAAATCTTCGAAAATCTAAAATTTCCCATTTTCAGAACCCATCGACCCTGTCTATTTGGCTCTCAAACAAGCACACGGTCGTTATTCGCGTCGCGGTTCGAGTTCGAACTTTGACTCGGCGACACCGTCGCCGCGAAACTTGTCGCAAGTGTCGCTCCAAGATTCGGGATTTGTCGAGATGAAGGCGACGGCTCCGATGATGCTCGGTTCCACACCACAACTCGACACCAATTCGACATCTTCTTCCGTGTCGGATAATGGTGAGTACACCTTGAGGCCTGTTTTTTTTCGGTCCTATTATCACTACTAGACGGGCGTCATCAACAAACGCGCAAAAATCTCCTTTTTTTCCCATGAATACAAAAAAAAATGTATTAGTATTAACAAGTAGTAATAGTTATTTGCACCTGTCTCAAACAATTTTTTTGAGATAATCAAATTTTTTTTCTTGGGCGCGGATAGAAAAAAAACCGCTTTTCTCGCAATTTTTTCTCATAACTTTTTTTTGTTGTTAGAGTCTTTGGTTGTGAGTAGATTTTTGTTGACGTGTTTTCGGTGGGAAACGGTGAATTTTTTTTTGTTGATCTACGGAATATGCGCCAACGAAATTTTGATGGCATATTTTTGGTGAATGCTACGTTTTAAAATATAGCCTTTGTTTGAACCTACAAAATTAGCGTCAACATACGCTACCTGACGTCGACAGAAAATATGCTAGCAGATAAAATAAATTGACTGGCGCATTTTTTTGAAAAAAATACGTTACGAAAAATGCGCCAGTGAAGAAACTGATTTCGCTGGCGCATTTTTTGGAAATTTTTTCAACGATCGTATTTAAGTAGTAAGGTTAATTTCTTCCGGAACGTGTGGAAACAAGCTGGAAAATATAATATGTACTACAAAAAATGCGCCAATTAAGAGTTAGCTGACGCATTTTTGGTAGTATTGACACAATGAGCGAAATTTTTAAGATCTACAAAAAATGCGCCAATCAAGACTTTGCTAACGCATTTTTGGATAAAGCTGAAAAAACGCCTAGTTTCGTCTCACGGAAAATGCGCCAGCAAAAATTCTCTTAAAGTTCATCTTTAAAACGCCAAGAAAAAGCTCTATTCACTCAAAATGCGTCAGTCAACGACTCAGAACAAAAGCTATCTACTAAAAAGGCGCCAGCTATTTACCTACTTAGAACGCGTCAACAGGAAAAATTGGGATTTCAAGTACATTTTCAGTGTCGTTAGTCCCATTGCAGTTTTTATGGACTTGAAAACCACTGACGCATTTTAAGTAGGCACCTGAAATGCGCCAGCAAAGCTAGCATATTTTGTTGGCGACGCAATTTAGGGTCAGAATTAGAAGTAGTTTTACCAAAAACAAAAACCAAAATGCGTACCAAAAATCTCTTTTCTTTGCACTTTTCGGAGCTACCAAATATGCGCCAGTGAATTACACAAATTGCGTCAGTAAACAACCATTCCCTTCTAGCCGGAGATCCATTCTAGCTACTTAAAAATTCAACGCGAGGAACCAAAAACCAGCCAGGTTACCTTGGAGTTCATTGAACGCCACACACAAACACACAAACACAAGTAGCTCCCTCCCCCACCCAATTATTGCATTTTTTGGTCGACGATTCAGAACTCAAATTTCGAAATAATGAGCATTCTGATTTTCACCTTTTTCCGTGGTGAGTTTTTTTTTCTCGAGCATTTGTTTGCTCGGCTCGAAAAAAAAAGATAAATCTGCCAGGTTTATCAGCCCACACAAAAACAACATTATTATTATTCAATAATCCTCTTCTTTTTTTTCCAAGCGAGCGGAAATTAATTTTTTTGCGCTCTCACTCAGATATGTTATCACTTTCTTGCTCTCGCATCGGCTGCCGAGCAACGCTTCTCTAAATCTCTTCGCCCTGCGCACTATCTCGTCGCAATCCCCTAAAAATCACATTTTCTTGGTCTAATCCTTGATAAGGAGGAGGAGGAGCACACAAAGTTATGCACAAGACGGCGATTCAGATTATTGCGTGCTGCAAGTTACTAAAAATGCTCTCGGCTAGGCGAAGTTTACGCGTTTGTAAGTTGATTTTTGAGACCTTAAATTTTGAGGAAAAAAATCACCATAAAATTCTGCACCTGGGCTCAATTTTTCGGACTAAAAAGGTCTGACTTTTGAGACCTGGAAACTAGATGATGTTAGGCTCCTAGATCTCATTTTTTGACCCAAAAATGTCCGTTTTATGAGATCCAAAAACCGGCTAAAATCACCATATATCTTCTACACCCGGATCCCATTTTTCAGGCCCGAAAAAATCCATTTTTTCAGGCCGTTCAGTTGGCCGTCGGCGGGCTCCAAAGCTTACACAACAGATGAAGTCGCTATCGTTGGATTGTCAAGATATGCCACCAAGAATGAATCAAACTGCCAGGTCGCCTTTAAGTGAGTGTGAGGGGTACTGTAGTTTGCGAAACAAAACACCATATCTTACGACAAATGCCTGTGGCCAAGCTATTAAAGGAACAGGGTCTTTGAAAAAGATTACTGTCGTTTGATCTACCTTGGGGTTACTGTAGTTTTCTGTGACTCACGATTACTGTAAAAGTTTTCTAAAACTCCAGAAAACGCAGCCCTCAAAAGGACATGAACCTATGATAGGGTTACTGTAAGGAGTACTGTAGTTTTGAAAACAAAGCACCATATTTTACGACAAATTGCAGACAAAAATTTGTTCGCAAATTTTTCTTTATTTTGGACAATATTCAATACTCTTAAAGGAGCATACCTTTGTGATGAGGTTACTGTAGTTTTCTCTGTATCTGGATTACTGTAGAAGTTTTTGAAAGCTGTAAAACACCAGATTCTACGACAAACCTCACACTTTTCTTGAAAATTACGAAATGTCAAAAAATATCTCTTAAAAGGACAGGAAATTACAATCGGGTTACTGTAGTTTTGCCCTTTTGATGACCAGAAAAACTACCGTAGTCTGATCATCCCACTTTTTAACTATGGAATTGTGCTCCAAAAAATTGCTTACTACATTTTATTTTTTATTTTTCCGGATATCTCCGATTTCCCAACTTCCGGCTCATAAAATGAGCACGCACTTTTCAGTGGATTACTGTAGGTTTTATGAATTTTTTGAGAAGTCCACTATAGTAATATTTTTTGTTCATTTGGTTATATAACTATAAACTTGAGGATTCTAAGAAACTCACTACAAAGCTCTATTTTTCCAGCCGGAAATTCCAATTTCCGGCAAAGATTCCAGGAGTTAGAAGGGGTACTGTAGGTTTTTTGAACTCACAAAATGATCATGTTCCTTTAAAGAAAGGCTTATTTTAGTTCGAAGACTTTATAAAGTCCGCAATTTGTCGTGAAGTTTGGTGTTTTACTAGGAAGTAGTCATGTTCCTTTAAAAACAAGGCTTTATATAGTCGTATAATTTGGCTTACTTCACAGAAAGCATGTCCCTTTAAAGGAGAAAAGATTACTGTAGTGGTCTATTTTTAAATAAAATGTTTCAGGATCGAAACTAACAGCTCCGGCTTATAAAAAATCGGCTCTCAACGGCTCATCGGATTTCTCTGACGCAGAACGATCATGCTCGCCAGTTGTGAAAAGTCGAAGAAGTAGTTCGTCAGCAAGTAAGAACCGGTTTCTTTGTTTCACCCCTAACCCTTTTTTCATATTTTCCAGCTAATGCCAGTGGTGGACATATTGTGATTCACGAGTATGCACCATCGCATGGTGCACACCTCACCCTCGGCGAAAAGTTGCATGTGGTCGATAATGGCGATCCGGATTGGTTGCATGGTTTTCGGTATAATGATCGTACTGAGCATATTTTGACATTTCCGGCGACGTGTGTCGCGCAGATTTATGCGGGGGAAAAGGCGATGAAAGTTGAGAGAAATGTTTTTGTTGCGGATCAAAAGTTGCGCATGTATAGAGATCAGGTGAGTAAGGGATACTAGAAATGCGCCAAGGGAGAGGGGGCTACCTGAAAAAACGAAAAACGAAAAACATGTTCTTAGTTCCAAAACTCACGTCAATCCTACAGAACATACATACGTCGGCTTCTGATTTATAAGTAGCCGTGTAAATTAAAAACTACTAGAAATGCGTCAGCTCATCTCTGACCCACAAAAAACACGTCAGTGAACAGTTGGCCAGAACAACACTAGCCGCTAAATCTGCAAAAAATGCGCCAGTTTTTTTCACCTACCTAATTTGCGTCAGCAAATCTAAAACTAGTTTTGGAAGTTTACCCATAGTAGACAGTTTTTTGTTTTGTTAATTTTGAGCTACCAAATATGCGTCAGCAAACTAATAACTTGCAACGAGTTAGTTAAACAGATCTACCTTAAAAGCGTCAGCAATAAGCAACCAATTGCTGGCGCGTATTGTGGGAGAAGGTTGGCATAATCTTCAGCTACAAAAAATGCGTCAGCAAACTCATAATTTGAAAACGAGTCAATATAGGTCCCAATGCTGGCGCATTTTAACTATAATACAAAAAAAAAACATGAGCTACAATAAAAGCGCCAACGTGTTCTGGGGGGAATGTTGGCATAAACTTCAGCTACAAAAAATGCGTCAGCAAGTTTTCTGATAGACGTTTTGACCTACAAAATATGCGCCAGCAGCAAAGTCACCTTCTGTCTCAATTATAAAAAGTTTTGCTCGACCACAAAATTTCGAAATAGTGAACATTTCGAAATTCAAATTTTTCTGACTCTAACCCTCTAATTTTTCAGATTGTGTTCGTTCAACCGGACAGTCTTATCGAGGGCAAAGTGACTGTTCGTACCGCCCATAATGCCTATGCTCCATGCCCGCTCAGCTCATTGGCACTCATCTGAAAATGAATTGAACAATTTTGTGGAGTTTTATTTTTTGATGATATTTTGATCTACTACGTGTATTCTCATTCCGATCACAATATATTTCGTTTTGAATTTTGATTTTATAATATGAGTTTGATTTTTGGAAGATAATAAAGATTTTGTTTTGGAGAGTAGCTGTTGTCAGGCAAATGTCGGTTGTTGATGATTTTTTCAGATAAAAAAAACGAAGGGGCGACTTAAATCTAATAGGTACACATTTTTAACCTATTCCCGACCATTTTTCAAGTTGTTTCAAAATTTTAAAACAAGGAGCAAATTGAGAAACACAATTTCTGCTTCTGCACATCCAAACGCAGTATATTTTTGGGAAAAAAACTCGAATATTCTCCGTCTCGGCATTTCGCCACCGGATGAAGTTTTTGAAAAAAAAAGTGTTCAACATTTTATGCCAAAGGTTTTCGGTGACGAACATCATGGTAATGTTTATTTTTCATGGAGAAAGAGCACCCGAGCCATTTTAGGTCAAAAATTGACTATGCAATGTTCGTGGTTAGGTTTAGTGTTTTTATTAAAGGTGGAGTGAAGGGAATCGGCAGGTTGCTCTTAAAAGAAAGAGCACATTTTTTAGGTAAGACTCTCGAGGGATTTTTGACCGAAAAAGTCTAGTAATCGAGAAAAAAGTTCAAAGTCAAAAATTTGGAAACTTTCAACGTATAAGTTTCCTACGTTAAAAGTTTCCAAATTTCTTTTTTCAAATAAAATTTTATCGAAAACTATACCTTTCGGTGAAAAATCCCTAGGGGTATTACCTTAAAAAAATGTGCTCTTTCATTCAAAAGCAACTTGCCGAGTCCCTTTACCCCACCTTTAAGTAGTCAGTTATCTAAAATGGGTGAAAATTTGATTGCAGCTCTTTTTCGGTTTTGGTACGTAATCGGTTTTTGAAGAGATGAAATTAATTCGAACGACCAAACTCAAAACAAACACGGAACAAAAACAGAAAAAAAAAACTCTGAAATATAGACAAAAAATAGTTCAGAGGTCAGGACCCAAAACAAAATGGACACTATATTTAACTTTGGGATCTCTATGAATTTTTGGGACTTTTTTTGGTACAGAGCTTTATATAGCAACTTCTCCCATCTTTTCTAACTCTCTGATCTCTCTGGGTCTCTTCCCTATTATCAAGTCTGGTTTCTCTGCTTCTCCCTATTTTTTCCCGAACCGAACATCACCATCTTCCCACCTAAAAGTACACATTTTTTCTTCTCCCGTTCTGTAACTTGACCCCTTATTTCTCCTCTTTTTTTTTGCAATTGCCCTGCTCTGACCACTCAAATCCCTTTCTCGACACACTAGGCCACCACACAGCTGTTGTGTAATATATGTTTAAAATTGCTGCTTCTTCATCTGAGGCCGGAGGGCACCACACATACACACACACAAAAATGCAACAGTTGTCCATATTATGTATAATCGATGATGATTCACTGGGTGACAGGAGAAGAAGGACTGGAAAAACGAAATGATGATGACAACGGAAATGAATGTTGCGAGAATTAGTGTGTGTTCTGGTCAAGTTGACTATTAGGCAGGGGTACTGTAGAAGAAGATGGATGTATAAGGATCTTTCAATATTTAAATGTCCAAAGCTGATTCCTGGGAGTATTGTGGATTACTGTAGACAATGCGACAACCGTGATAACCCTCGAAGTACTGTAGGTAAATACAAAAGTACTGTAATTCATCTGAAAACGTTTTTAAGCTGCATTTGGATCCACTGAAAGCCAAAAAAAATGATGATGACAACGGAAAAAAATGTTGCGAATAATAGTGTGTGTTCTGGTCAAGTATACAATTGAGCAAGGGTACTGTAGATTTTGGGATATAGGGTACTGTAGAAGCTATGAAGTGTTGGTGTTGGAAAAGGGATGAATAAATAAGGATCATCTTTCAATGTTCAGATGCACTTTAGATGTCTTAAACTGATTCCTGAGAGTACTGTGGATTTATGTGGATTACTGTAGACAATGTGACAACTGTGATAACCCTCGAAGTACTGTGGGTAAACAAAAAGTACCGTAATTCATCTGAATACGTTTAGAATATTAAAACTATATCCTAGAAACTACATGACTACTGTAGATTACTGTAGGTTATGTGACTTCCAGAGCTACTGTAGATGTAATGAGTACTGTAGCTCAATGAAAACTTGTTTTTCTTTTCGGGATTTGTGATTACAGTAGATGTCAAAAACGATTTTCTATGGTACTGTAGATGAGCTGAAAATTATTCATCTTTTATTTGATAGGTACTGTAGATTACTGTGCTCAAGATTTCAAGCTTAGTGAGATTCTTCTGGATACTGTAGGTTACTGTATCCAACTTGAACATCATAAAAGCGTCCAGGACTACTGTAAATCTAGATTCAAAGAAGAGTACTGTAGTCTACTTCAAAAATGTGACTTCCTACTGTAGCTTACTGTAGGCCGAAGAAACCCTTTCATGATTTTCAAAGTTACTATAGATTAATGGTAGATTGGCTTGAAAAACAGTATATATTACTGTACTTCAAAAAAAAAAAATTTTGGGCGCAATGAGGAGTCGAACCCACGTCCTCAGGTTCATAGTCCTATCTGCTAACCATTTTACCACGTGTACCTCATCTTCAACATCCTCTAACATGTAATAAGCAGCTAATTTGATCAAAATCTGATATTTATTTACTCCACCTGAAAAAAACACAAATATTTTGTGTGACCGAGATTGACCTCAAATTAATCACTTTTTTTATCATGAACCCCTCCCTTCTCAATCCATGAGTGCTGGGATGTACCTCTGATGACAAAAAATACGCCAACTCTCAACATTGACGCATTTCGAAGATGCACTTTTCTAAAAAAAAAAAAGGATTTTTTTTAGTCTAACAGCTGTGACCTCCCAGATGTTTATATAGTTGTACATATGAAATTTTTTTGGGCGAAATAAATTAATTTTTTTTTGAGAAAGGGCACATATGTTTTTTGAGCGATCGGAAAACGAAAAAAAAGAAGATCTACAGTAATCGAACTGCAAAAATAAGTCTGTGAGAACTACACATGTTTTAAGGTTAGTGATCTATACCTACAGTATACCTGAAGGACCTTGTGACTTCCAAAACTCATCTAGATATCTACAGTAACCCTCAAAAAAATCCACAGTACTCTGGAAAACAGGATAACGTGGAAAGGTACTGTAATTCATGTCTTAAGATTTGTTAACTCTAGATTCATGAAAACTGTGCTACAGTACTCAAAACCACATTTTTGATCTCTACAGTACTTTCTGGCTATCTATACCATATCTTATTTTCTGCACTACAGTACTCTGTGTCTCCGGATAACATACAGTACTCAAAAGCTACCGTACTACTCTCTAAAATCATGGAAAATCTATAAGCCTTTTAATACACCGCAGTATCTTGTACAGTAACTTGGAAAAGAATGAAAAGTATTTGAGGAAGTTATCGTACTCCAAAACTACAGTACCTAGGACGCTACAGTAACCCAGTCAGACAAATAAGTATAGTACTCTGAAGCAAATATGTACATACATACATTATTAGAAAGCTATAAATAGTTGTGTTCTTCTGTATATACATAATATACAGTAATCCCAACTATGCAGTATCCCAACATGAACTACAGTACCCTGGCCATGCTACAGTACTCCAACAAGATTTACAAAAATTGAGAATAGTCATTTTCTTCTGATTAGTTTTGAATCTGTACTTTTTGTACTTTTGTACTTTAACACACAAGCCAGGCTACAGTAGTCATATCTATATATTCTGACAGTACTACAGTACCTAACATAGGTTACGCTGATGTTATCACTACATTGTTATAACTACAGTACTCTCAACATCATACAGTAACCGACCTCAAAGTCATTTTAATATCTCCATCACTCTATCCCACCTTCAATCTTCAAAAACTACTGTAGTCTCACAATGAAGAGGGTCATATTTCCTAGGACTGTGCTACAGTACTCTCCAACTACAGTAATCCACTTCAAAACCGTTCATATACCAAAATGTACAGTAATCTCCCACAACACTTTATAAATCATCTCTCTCTTTTTCCTCCATCCGCAACATGATAAATCGCCGTGCACTTTGAAAAAATGTGGGCGGAGCTAAATTTCTGGTCAAGCCACGCCCCTTCAGCTTTTCCGTCTCCCATCTGATAGTCCTCTTCATTCATTTTTCGAATCGGAAAGAGATGCGCTACACGCTTCTCTTTTTCATCGCCTTATTGGCTGTTTCGTCATTCGTTGACGCCAAGGTGAGTGTAGGGGGGAAGACTAGGGGGGAATGTAGAATTTAGACAAAGTAGGGGTTCTATTCAAGTATAGGGGTCCCAGAATAATATAAGCGTCCACCAATTTTTTTTTTTTCAAAGAGAATAGAGGTTCCAGACTTTTTTTCTTGACAATTATGAAAATTAAAATTAGAAAGAGAAAGGTTTTCTTAAAGTTCCAAAAGATTTGTGGATTGGTTCGAAAAATCTTAATCGTCATAGTTTGAATTGAGGTATTTTGGAACCGTAATTTTTTAAAGATTTCACTTTTTTCAAAATTAATTTATTATTCTGGGACCTCTTTCTATACTAGGATAGAACTAATTGTAAAGTGGTCTAAAACATTATCATGATTGATATAGTTAATTTTACTAGCACTGTTAGTTTACTATACAAATCATCCGGACAAAATTGAAATATATTTTGGACCTGAAGAATTTCTGATTTTCGCCTTACAAAGTCACCTGAATTTTCAAAATGTTCCCAAATCAAAAATTGATTTTAGACCACGTGGGATTTTTTGCAGGAATACGTGGTGTCCAAACTATACAGAGACACCATTATTTTTTCTATGATTTTTTAAAAATCTTATTAATTGTTTGGGTAGAATTTTCTGATCTCCAAAAAATAGGATTTGTGCCAAGATTAAAGGTGGGGTAAAGGGACTCGACAAATTGCTCTCTTTCCAGTTTTCGAGAAAATTTCACTTGAAAAAAATAGAAACTTTTAACGTATAGCTACGTTGAAAGTTTCCAAATTTTTGACTTTGAACTTTTTTTTCTCGAATACCAGACTTTTCGATAAAAAAATCTCTCGAGGGTCCTACCTAAAAAAATGTGCTCTTTCATTTAAGAGCAACTTGCCGAGTCCCTTTACCTCACTTTTAAGTGGTTTTTGACCTACCGTAGTTGTACTTTAAATTTTGAAAGACCTACAGTAATTCAGAAGATAATTTTCATTTATTTCCTGTTTCTCTGGAACCATGAATCATGGTTCTAAAAGTACAGTATCCTCTTGACTTATAATAGTCCTACAATGTTACTTTTGGGACCATAATTAATGGATTTCTGACCTACTATATGCTTACTAATATGTTAAGGTACGATTCATTTTTTAACCTACAGTAACCCGACTTTTGTGGATATAAGGGCTCGAAAAGAGCAAATCTCATTCCATAGAGAAAAAAACAATTTTTTGATAACAAAACTTGAAAATTCATGTCAATATCTGAGAGCGAATTTTTGAATTCAAAAAAAACTTGAACCTAAAGTGTCCATGAGCTACAGTACTCTTCCTCAACCTAACCACATCCACTTTCAAATAATTCTAATTTCAGAAGAAGGCCGACGACGACGAGTTGGGAGAACTCCTCGACAACATCGACGCCGACGCCGCCGAAGAGAAGAAGAAGGGTGAGTTATGGGTCAAAAGGTCACGAGATCGATCCCCCATGGGGTCAAACTCCAATTTTCTTTTTTTCTTTTTGCAAAAGTGCACATTTTCCTCGCCAATAAAACCAATCGATCAAAAATGTTCGATCATAACAACAATAATAATAATAATATACACAACATCTTCTTCTTTTTCTCTCTCAAAACTTTTTTCGTCTTCTCAGTGTAAAGTAGAATAGATGTTGTGTAAAATGGCGAGCCGGGCTCAGTGAGCCAAGCCAACGCGCCAGTTGCTTCTCTTTCGCAAAATAATATGATTGCGGGAGGAAAAAAGATAAAACGGGACCGAGAGAAAGTGATTTATTGACTCATCTTTGTGTCCTAATGGACGTTTTAGATAATCGGTCTGGAAATTGGATTGGATTCAGTTGATACGAGGGAGAAGGAGAGATTAGAGACGCAGAGAAAATGAAGTACTGTAGGAGATACATTTAGGCACCAAAACTTGTAATTTTGGAGGACTTAATTTTTGGGATCCTTTTTTCTGCTGTCGAAACTAGAAAGTTTTAAAAGCGATTTTCGGCGCCAAAATTAAAATTTTCGAAAAAATTTTAAACAAAATTTGAAATTTGAAAGTGTATTTTCGGTACCGAAAATAGAAAAATCAAAAATTGAGGTCACAAGTTCGAGAGTTAAAAATTTTAATTTTTAGCGCCAATTTTTGAGATTTCAATATTTTGAAAGTCACATTTGAAATTTTTAAATTTTATTTTTGATGGCAAGATTCAACAAGTTTGAATTTGAACTTTTTACGCCAAAATTTAGATTTTCAAAATATTCGGAAGTTAAATTTGAAATTTTGAGGTGTCATTTTATATACCGAAAATCAGAAGTTCAATTTTGGCATCAAAATCTGATTTTCGAAAATTTGGGAGCGATATTTGAAATTTTGAAATTTTAAACTCGGCTTCAAAATTGGATTTTCGAAATTTGAATGAGTTTTTAAAATTGGCGCCAAACTTAGACTGGAACTCTGAAATTCAAAATCACAATTTCAGGGGTCAAAACTTGAAAATTTAGAAATTCAGATTTCAAATTCGGCTTCAATAATGAACGATTTGAAACTCCCTTTTTTGGCGCCAAAATTTAAATTTCCAATAATTTGGGAGAGTATTTGAAAATGTGAAATTCCATTTTCAGCACCTTCAAATTTTAAACGTCTTTTTCCCAATGCTGAAGTTCATAGAAAGCTTTTGAATCCATATTCGGGGATTTTTTGTAAATTCGAAATTTAATTTTTTTTTTGGCACAAAATTTTTCTCAGCACCAAGAAATGAGAATTGACTTTATTCATTTCCAAAATCGTTCAAAAATCTATATGGCTTTCCTGGGCCCATAATTCAAAATTCCCATTTTTCGACCCTCCACCTGACTATTTTTCATTTTCCAGAAGTCGCCAAGAACCCATGTGAAGATCATCAATGTGGATGGGGAAAAGAATGCATCATTGACAAGAAGGGACTCCCAACCTGTGAATGTATCTCGAAATGCCCAGAACTTGATGGAGATCCGATGGATAAGGTATTTGCGCTCTATTGTTAACTCATCAAAACGAGAAAAAATTTTAGGTCTGCGCTAACAACAACCAAACTTTCACTTCATTGTGCGACTTGTACCGTGAGAGATGTTTGTGTAAGAGAAAGTCAAAGGAATGCGCCAAGGTCTCAAACGCCAAGGTTGGTTTTTGGGATGGTTAGAAACTACAGTACCCTTTGGTACTGTAGTAGTTGTATACTTCAAGGTACTAGAGTCAGTATCTAAAACACCAAATTTCACGCCAAATTGCACAAAACCTACAGCAGAGCTATGGATTACTGTATTTTAATTATAACATTTAACTTTTCTTCTAATCAAACACCACATCTTACGACAAAATAGCCATTAATTAAAAGAGTACTGTAAATTTAATTAGGTGACACCGAATCAGACGGAAAAATGCACAAAGAATACAGTAATCTAGCTTCTAAAAACTCTGCATTTTGACGTAAGATCAGCTGTTTAAAAAAAAACTGTGCATTTTCCCGTAAAATATGATGTTTCTAAAAATATCTCACGAAAAAATGCACATTTTTTCAATGAACTTCTTATTCTGCATTTTTCTTCACAATTTTCTTGGACATGATATCTTACGAGAAAAGCAGATCAACTATAGTAACCCGTCTGTATTTCTACGTAAAGTATGGCGTGCCTGAAAAACACCTTATCTCACGGAAAATTGCACCATTTTCCAAATAACTACAGAAACTTTTCATATTCTGCATTTTGTCGTCATATTTAATGTTTCATGGGAAAAAATTTCTATAAACACCTAATCTTACGAGAAAATGCACAAAATACAGTAACCTTGAGGAAGTTTACCATAGAAAAATAGGAAAAAAACACCAAAAACTACGAGAAAGCGCACCAACAACAGTACCCCATTTCTCACTTTCACCTATTTCCAGGTCCATTTGGAATACCTCGGAGAATGCAAGAAACTCGACGAGTGCACCGACGAGCTCATGGCTCAATTCCCAGACCGTATGGCCGACTGGTTGTTCCAAGTGATGAAGGAGCTCAAGAAGCGTCGCGAATTGCACAAGCTCGAATGGGAAGAGTTGCTCGACGAGGCAGAGAACGACGACGAGAAGAAGCACGTCTACCCGGTCATCTGGAAATTCTGCGAATTGGACAGCAAACCACACGACAAGTCGGTCTCCCATCACGAATTGATCCCAATCACCGCTCCAGTCATCCCAATGGAATCGTGTATCAAGCCATTCTTGGAGGGATGCGATGCCAACAATGATGGCAACATTTCCATTAAGGAATGGGGAAAATGTTTGGGACTTAAGGAGGGAGAAATCCAAGAGAGATGCTAAACATCCTCCTTTTCGCCTATTTTATTAATTTTTTAAACTACACTTATTATAATTTTCTTAATTCATCTTGCTGTGTGCCTTTAAAGAGCCTCGTTTAAATACTGCCAATTTTTTATAATGTTATACCTATTTATCCAATAAATATTCAGTATTTTTCACAACTATGTACCTAGTATCCTGAAAATAAACGCAATAAATTTATGAAATTCAAACCAGTATTAAATTTTCTCTCTCAAATATGAAAAAGCTCGATAAGTGAACACTGAAACTACTTAAATACATGACTATTAAAAAACCCTATTATCATTATTAGGCCTGAGCTTGTTCGAATTGTACCAAAACCGCATTTTTGGGCACATTTTTGCCCGGTTGACACTTGATCGCTTCTATTCGGGAATCTTCGGGTGCCCGAATAATGTATTCCATTTTCATCGCTGTCATTACTACGAGAGCTTGTCCGCTTGTGACAGAATCTCCTGGTTTGACCAGTACTTTCTCAATGATTCCAGGCATTGGTGCGATGGCGGATGAGTTGGCGGCAGCGCCAGAAAGATCACCGAAAGCGGCATGGGCAGGTGGAGTGTCGTATTCTTGTGCACCATGTCCATTGATCTGAATATTTGGAGTTAAATTTGATAGTAAAAGGATGAACTTTATATCTGTGATTGATTTTTTTCAAAATTTTTTTGTCATGCGCCAAAAATATATAAGTTCAAACTTTTAATAGTTGTTTTTTAGAAAAAAATACTTGTTTGAACCGGCTAATTTAAAATTATCAACTTATTTTGAAAAATCGAATTTTTCTGGCGCCAAAGGATTTTTTTTAAAGAAAATATGTTGGACAAAAAATAGAAATTCGGAATTATGAAAGGTTTTGTGATACTTGGATAATATTCACTAAAAATTTCCAATTCCAGATTTGGCGGGCTTTTTTGAAGTTGTTTCGGAGCCAAGAAGTTAATATTTAAAGTTTGATGAGAAATTTTGAGACAAGGGTTTTGAGAACCAAGAAACTCCGAAGTTTAGCATGTTTCAGAATTTTTTGTGTAAAAAACTGTGCCGATTTTTTATTTAAAATTAATTTTTCAATTTTTACGGATGTTTAGAATTTCTTCAATTTGCGATCAAATTTTTGAATTCCTACAAATCATTTTCAAAACCCTCACCATAAGTGAAGTCTTGAGATCCTTTGATTTCGCCGTCCATCTTCTTCCATTAGCCTCAAGTGTGAATTTAATCTCATTTTCCTGAATTTGTTGAACATCATTCAACAATACTTCATAGCTCGAATTGTCATAGCTAACATTGACTCGATTTTCAGCCAAAAATTGTACTTTGACTTCTTTTCCTTCTGAGAACAAAGAAGTTATTCAATATTAAAAAAAAAAGAAAAAAAACAGCAACTCACCAATTTGATAACTATAAACAGGTTGAATATTCGCGCGGAAAAACGAAAGTGTCTGGAATACTCCTTCTCCTCGATTCTGTGTCAAAAGCCCATTCAATGCGTGTCCAACAGCTGCTTCGATAACAATTTCAGCCGGTTTATCAGCTTTCGAGAAAAGTTCATCGTGATGATCTGGGATGAAGTCGGTGTATACGTTTCCGGCGATGAATTCTGGATGGTCGAGAACAGATCGTACGAATCCAATGTTGGTTGGGAGTCCGGAAATTCGAGTTCTGGCGAGAGCAGAGTTGAGTTTAGCAGCGGCTGCGTCACGGTTTTCAGCCCAAACGACAACCTGAAAAGTTTAACATTTGAAAAAATTACATTTTCAACAGGGAGATAGTTTTAAGAATATGAACTTCCGCCGTTTTTGATATATTCTGGAAGTCAAGAAACTTCAATAAACCGTTTAATTCAAACTTTCATGTGGTCTAGAAATAAATAACTGCTACCAGGTAACTTTGGTTTGCTTTTTTGATCTTAAACTTGTCAGTGAAGAATTTTTCAACTTGTATAGTTAAATATTTGGACACAATGTCAAACTGTTTTTCTATCACTATGAAAAATCATTATTCATTGATAAAAATAGAAATAGTGTTTCCATTTTTGATAGAAGGACTTTTCCTGTTGTATTAATTACAACAAGAATTGAAACTAAAAGTGATATTTGAGCAGTTTTTGACCGGCAAGAGTCAGTTTAAAACAGCCGTGCCGAGCTTTTCGAAGACACGAGTATTTACTTTTTTACTAACAAGAAATATTGTTTGGAGTGATGCAAAAACAACCCAAAAGCATTATGTCTAGCCTATTTTTAGACAAAATGAATTGTTTTAACTTATGGACATGAACTTTTTTCGATGGCGTATTTTCAAAACAAAAAAAAAACAATTTTCTATTTACTATTTTTTTGATAACACGGGAACTTGCCAATCTTGAGCTCAGAATCATCAAATCGTTTTCAATATTAAATCTCTTACCTTAGCAATCATTGGATCATAGTGAATAGAAACCTCATCTCCCGACACAACTCCCGTATCAATTCTCGCTTCATCAGTCGGAAAATCAACATAGTTCAACTTGCCAGCTGTCGGCATGAATGCTCCATCTTTGGTCTCTTCGGCATAAACTCTACATTCGAAACTGTGTCCTTTTAGCGGAATTTGTTCCTGTGTAAGTGGAAGTTTCTCTCCTTGCGCCACTCTTAATTGCCATTCAACCAAATCCGTGCCAGTAATCGCTTCAGTTACCGGATGTTCGACTTGTAATCTCGTGTTCATTTCCATGAAATAGAACTCGCCCTTTGGATCCATGATAAATTCGACAGTTCCGGCTCCAACGTATCCGACAGCGGCGGCGGCTCGTTTCGCCGATTCTCCAAGTCGCAAGCGATTCTCGTGCGTCATGTTTGGAGCTGGAGCTTCTTCGATGATTTTCTGATGTCTTCGTTGAACTGAACAATCTCTTTCCCAGAGGTGCACATAGTTTCCGTGATGATCGCCAAATACTTGAACTTCAACGTGGCGCGGTCGCTCGACGAATTTCTCAACAAGCATTTCATCGTTTCCGAATGATTTCATGGCTTCGGAACGGGCTGAGGCAAGTTTTTCTGCGAATTCGTTGGCGTTCCATGCAATTCGCATTCCTTTTCCACCACCTCCATAAACGGCTTTGAGCATCACAGGGTAACCTGGAAAACAGGAGGTGAAAATGATTTACAAGTCTTCGAGACAACGAAAAACATTTTTATCTTGAAAATTTGTTTCACTTTTCAATTTTCACAGTTGATCAAAGTTTTAAGCCTTTAGTAAGCCGTGTTATTGAAGTATTTTTTTTAAATACATTTTTCGCCAACTATGATGATGAAAACGGATGGCCTCATTCGTTCTCATTAATTGAAGAATCCTTGAAACATACTTCGTCCAGTTGTAGCACATCTATATAGAACTTTTCAAAATATTCGAAATTAAACTTTTAAAAATAAAATCTAGAGGTTTTTTGTTAGTTCAAATTCGTTTGTAAAAAGAGTATTATCAAGAAGATATCGGCAAATTTCTGAGTTTAACTTTGAATTTGGGAAGTAATTGGTCACTGTTTCCTTTTTACCTTTTTTTAAAGATAAAATTTATATGTTTAAGACTTCAGTGTCAGAAAACTTTCAAAAAAATCGGTCCGTTGAATTGAAATATCAGTGTTGACTAGTTGAACTCTATATATAGGTTGACTGGATCCAGGAAATATGAAATTAATTTTTTTTTTTTTTAAATTATAATTAACCAGGAAAAACTACATCGTTTTTATCATCTTGCTGTTAAAATTGGGTGATAAGTTGAAATTTTTATGAGCACTGAATTCGATTTTATCGATTATATTTTCAATTTTCAAAATTTTCTGGGCTCAAAAAATTGAAGAATTTCAAATTTCTAGCTTTAAAATGAAAAAAAAAAAACAATTTTAATAATACTTTATTTTTGATTTTTCATGTATGATCTTTGAAGTGTTGCTTATCATATAGTGATTATCAACAAAAAAAATACCGACATCAAAACAAATTGCTGTTCAAAAAAGTCTAGACATTCTTTTCTGGAACAAACTGGTTTTAAAGGTCGTTTTCAAAAACTTGAAATATTAAACTTTTTATCACACATCTATTTTTAAAAATTACTCACCGATCTCTTCCGATTTCTTTCTCAAATTCTCATCCGACTGATCTTCTCCATGAAATCCTCTGACAACTGGAACTTTTGCATCCTCCATAATCTGCTTTGACACATTTTTAGCACCCATATCTCTGATAGCTTGAGCTGGTGGTCCAATGAAAACTAGTCCAGCTTCTGCACATTTTTCAGCAAAACCCGCATTTTCTGACAAAAATCCGTATCCAGGATGGATTGCTTGGGAATTAGATTTTAATGCGGTATTAATAATCTTATCCATGTTGAGATAACTTTGCGCAGCGAGTGGGGGTCCAATGTGATATGCCTGAAGCAATTTATTTTTTTTTAATTCGGAAATTTTAAAAAATAACTTACCTGATCAGCTTTCTTGACAAAGAGAGCATTTCTATCCGCATCAGAGAACACTGAAACTGTCTCAATACCCATCTTTCTTGCCGTATTTTGCACACGAATCGCAATCTCTCCTCGATTTGCGATCAAAACTCGATGAATCGGCCGAATAAGCGGTGCCGTCGATTTGCATCGTTTCTGGATCAATCCCAACATTTTTCTAAAATGAGAGAGAAATTTTTTGTTTGCTTTATCAGCACACGTGGGGAGAGAAAAGAAGAAATGGACGTTTGAACTTTTTCTGCAAAGAAAAGAAAAGAAAAAATGTGTGCTATCGAGCGCACTATCTATTGTGGCCGAGGAATTTCTCTTCCAAGGTCGCGTAAACTGTGGACTCTTGTTGTTTTACTTTCTTTTTTGTTGTGTTTTGCTTTTTCAAAAAACCATTTCAGCTCAAATATATACAGTTTATGATCAAGCAAAATATACTACAACTATAAAAAACTATAAAACACATAAATAGTCAAGAAGAAACTTTAAAAATACGAGCAAATGTGTAATATTCATCCAAATTTAGCTGCCGATGGTTCTGCCGCATTTTCTTCCAAAGAGTATCGATATTTCGAACGCCAATGCTCCAAAAATCTTGATTATCCACATTGATTTGGGTTTTATGAAACTTGGTGAAATACAAATCATCTCGTACACATCCCATAAATCCAACATGTAATTTTAGATTCACATGAGCGATGATTTTTGACTTCTTCGAATCGATAATGTACATACACGTAGATTTCAAGTGAATTTGAACTGCTTGACCGGTTTTGGCACGAAGATTCGGGCGATGATTGAGAATTCCTTGAGTGGAAATCGAATCGTTTGCAAAATTTGCTCGAAGGAACTCGACCATTCTCCATTTCTCCGAAATTGTCTTGAATTTCAATGAGATGACGGCTTCAACCAGGAGAATTTGGCACTTTTTCGAAGAGCTATCTGAGAAAATGTTGGTTTTTTATAATAGTAAAATTTGTGGATAGCTCAAACTCACCATAAAGTTGCTCGACGAAGTTGCTCGACAAGTTATAAACCTCATAATAAGTGTAAGAGGAGTTCGAGATGAGATAAAGGTTGAGTTCAGAGTATTCAGACTTTTTAACAACCAAAGTCTTTCTGATCCACTGAAAAACAAAAATAAGCTATAACAATCTAAAAAGAAAAAGAAAACTCACCACTCCATCGACTTTCTGCCTCACATTCTCGAACTTCAGAAGAATATCCGGATTCTTCTTGACGATAGTTTTTCGTGGCTTTTCAGCTCCAGAGAGTTTGCGAATAAGACGCGAAATTTTCATTTTAGGAAAAAAATATATGACCTGAATAAGGAATTCCGGGGTTCCTTATATAGCGGTTTTGTAAGCCACGCCCATTTTTTAATGCCGGGTGAAAAGGAGCAAAAGGTGATAAGGTGTGAAAAGTGAAGAGCTTTAATGACAGGTATTGAGGCGGTATGGGTTCTTTGAGAAAAGACGGTGGATGATGGGGTTTTGGGAAGATATCAAAAGGGAAACGCAATTGACTAGACTGTGTTTTGAGATAAATTTGGAAATTTTATAGGAAAATCTGAAAATTGAACGATTTGTAGTATAAAGCAAGAGTGAAAACATCGATTTTCACAATTTTTAACTGAAAAAAATGGTTTTTCGCACAAGCTGTAAAAAATTATAATCTAAAATTCACTTGTTGCTCCTGGGTTACTATAGTTTCAGCTTTCCCGTTGAAATATTTCTGAAATTAATATTTGAAAATTCACAAAAAAAAAGCAGACAGATCTATAGACAGTTCAAACAATCCTTATCTTGTTCAAGAAAAACATAATTATCAATAGAGCGCATATTGCTGATTGAATTTTAGCTTATATCCAGCTGGAGATGCACGTTTTTGCCACCTGGGTCTTGTAGTTTCAGTTTTCCCGCCTAAAATTGTTTGAAATTAAGCCCACAAGCTGCTCATGAATATTTTTAAAGGGTAATCGGACCCGTAGAAATCGATTTTGGCCTTGATCTTTTCATGAAATTCCGTTCTGCGTTTTAAAAAATGAATCGCGTGTGGCCGATTAAATGATGAATTATATTCATTCACAAATTTCTGCCTTCGGGGACTGTAGTTTCAGTTTTAATAACTTTCTGTCCCTTTTTCGTCCTTTCAATGAGTTCACAATTCTCTGATATCAAAATACGTTGAGAGTTCTTTTTTACCTACAAATACTTTCAGCTATTGCAGTTTCAGTATTACAGGAAGTTGAGAATTCAGAATTTTAAATCACCAATGCCCTATAAAAGCAAAAAAAATTATAATTTTCAGAATAAACAACTCTTGACTGTAATTTTGAAAGAAAATTTTGAGCTCTTTATTTTTTCGGATTAAAATGAAATTTCAAACAATCTTCACACTTTCTTCCCAAAAACCCCTTCTCCTTCTTTTCCCTCTCAAGACCCCTAACCGCTCTATACCACCTGTCTTCTTTGAAGCCAACACCTTGTCATCCCTTTCCTTTTCGCTGATCCGTTTTCCGCCTAATAAAAAATAAAGAAAAAATAATAATTTATGTACAGTAAACTTGTATTATTTATATCATATTTGATTAGATAATGCGATGAGAATTACAGAAACGACTCCAATGATTGAAGAAATGCCGAGGATGAGATACGACTTTTGACCCTGAAAAAAGTGATTTTGGAAATTTGGGGTTTTGAAAGGGTTTTTTGTTAGTCTAGGTCATGTAAAAATGATCTAGAAGTGCCTAAAATATAGTTGATTCAGGAATTAAAGAGAAACGGCCCAAAAAGTGTCCTTAAATGGCTTAGGAACTAAACCTTCGGTTTTCTAAATGTCTAGAACTTTTTTAGACTTTATAGGTCATGAAGTTTAGAAAATATAAATCAGAAGAAGTTACTTTGAAAGTCTGAAACATTGCCAAAAAGTTCAAAAAAGGTTAGAAGAAAAGTTACCAAAAATTCTGCTGAGGCTATATGATGATGTGCGAGAACTGAAACGTATTTAGAAAGTTGAAAAAACCTTTTTGTAATTTCTAGCGAATTCAATCACAAAACTAGAATCTATATAGTTCATCAACGGAAACTTAACATAACTCGAAAACCCTGTATACTAACCTGTATACTTCTAAAAACAAATACATCCAATGCTCCCGAAATCAATGGTGGAAGTCTGGCTGTACATGGATATGCCACAACTTGCGACAATTTATCACTCGACACAAACCACAATGTCATTCCAGCTGTCCATAGTAATCCATACAGTATTCCGGGGCCGATTAGCTCTTTTTCAATGTAAGCGTTTTGTCGACGAATAACACAATATCCCAAGAAGTATATTGTGGAGAAGAGAAATACACTTGTGTAGAAAGGGAAAATGTAGTCGAAGATTTGAAATGGATCATTAGAATCAGTGACTGAGTTGTGTTGCTTGAGATAATCGATTGGTGACATCATAAGACCGTGGAGGCAAGCGAGGATACAGGCCATGACGATGTAGGGGACTTTTTTGATGTAGGTGGAGAGGTTCTTTTCCGGATGAGAAATTAATGTTGGTGCGTCTGAAAACAATACATTGGTTTGAGAAGACCTAGAAGAATCTTTAAAACGGTTTTTTTGTGGGGAACGTCTTTGTAAGTTGTAGGATCATTCTCAAATTTCTATCAGACATATCTGGCATATCTGTAAACATCCACAAAAAATTTGGAATTGTGAAGTTCATGTTCAGAACTTTAAGACATGATTTTATGATTTTGCTGAAAATACGAAATTTCCGATTTTGTCTTCTGCGGCTCAGATTGATCTAGAAATTGGTCGGACCTCCAAGGTTGAGTTAAAGATTGTAATATGTCTATATGGACATTTTTACAACAATATATAATGATAGATTCAATTATTCTGGTCCACATCAGATAATACTACTGTCGGACTCGGCAATTAAGTTCCGAACGACAACAGACGTCTGAAAATCATCGGATCGGTTTGATAATATTTTAACTTGACTGAACATACTATTTGAAGATGTTCTAAACATTTTCTGAAACATTTGAAGCCTCCATATCGATATTCGAATGACTTTGAAGGTAGTTTTAGCCTAATTAAAAGGGAATTCGAGTCGAAAATTGATTTATAGCCCCCATCATTATCGACGTGATAGATTTTTATCGAGAAATAACTAGACCATAGAATTGCCTTGAAATGCGCCATATTCTATTTAAATGACGATATTTGACGTAGCCATGACAAAAAACTATACTAACTGAGACTAATATGAAACTAAACTCATTGCCTCAAAATTGAAAAAAATGCTCTTCGGTTTGTACGTTTTGATTCTAATATTCTCGAAAACTAAAACATGCGATATTCAGAAAACCAAACTATATTATATTTATGATTCTGATTCGGACAGTTTGACTGGGGTTTATCAAGAAAAAACATATGATGCTGAAAGTGGAACTGTTACTGATGAATCAAGGAATACAACTATTTCAGGACCAATTCTGAGAGGTAAATCTGATCGATTTCTGCTTGAAAACTTTAATTTCTATCTTAGATTTGACGAGCTATAATTGCCCAACAGGATGGGTGAAGTCTTCCAGAACCGGTTATAATTACTGTTTCTATATTACTTATCAATTCGGAGTTGGTCAGAGTGAGGCACAGGATCATTGTGAATCATTGAATGCTTCTTTAGCAGGATTTCAAACAGAAGAAGAACGAATTGATATATCAAGTAAGAGTTATATAATGATTTATCTTATATACATGCCTACGTTTCAGATCTAATCCAGCCACCATACATCAGTTCCATTGGTGTTGCCTTCATGTGGACTGGAGCATCGAGAATATCGTCAACTTGCGTCAGTAACAGTTCAGTTTCTTACAATTGGACTGATGACTACACTACTGGGACTGATGGAATGACATGGGCTAGTCGTCAGCCAGATTGTTCTGGGTAAATCTCAATCTACTTTTTTAAATATGTACATGTTTTTAGAACTTGTGTGGGCATGTATTTCTCTTCTTCAAACACTGATGACATCGGGAAACTGAATGACATTATATGTGAATCAGCATCAGTTGAAATCGCTGAGTTGTTCGAAGGTTATATTTGTGGAAAACCAGCCATTTTTTTTTGATAACAATATATGTTTTCTGTGAATAAACAGCTGTTGAAAGAATTGATATCATAACTTTCTGACGATGAATTGTGGTTATTATATTCATAAACTAGTTAAACAAAAAAAGTGGATTTTCATCTTGGTCTCGTTTTTTGTGTTCTGAAAATTTTAGTGTACATATTAAGATTAAAAAAAAAAAACTACGGCTCGTTTCCATTTTCTGAATCGGGAGCAGGCTTTTGCGGAAGCGAAACAAAAACGTTCCGAAATTGCGAAAGTTCTGATTGTTTTCGGAACTAAATTAATTCGAAACCAAGTTCCGACTTGTTATGAAAAATTGAAATCCGAAAAAATCCAGTCGATATTCTTCATTCCGAAGGTTCCGAAAAGTTCCGAAAGTTCCAGTAAAATCTCGGAACTATTTTTTGGAGTCTTTTTTATGAGTTCTTGATTTGGTTCCGAAAGTTACCAAAGTTCAGCACAAACCTGATTGGGAGTAGGTTTGTTTGAAAAAACGCGTGACCTAAAAACCACATTTGAAATCTGAGTCACTAGTTTTGCCAGTTATACACACGACTACTGTAATCCTGCTCATATTTCCCAATAACCCTTGTAGTCATGACAAAACCCATTGAAAAAACAACTATACGAATCGAATCTCATTTTCTCTAAATTATGTTCTTCTTTTTATACGCTTCAGCAATATTTTTGTACTGCTATCAACCTCATTTATATTTGCAAAAATGCAATGCGTCGATAATTTAAATGATTTAGAATATGATTCAGATGGTGTGACCGTACTTCTGCCAGCAGCAATAAATATTATAGATGAAACGAAGAATGAAAACAGTTTTAAAGGAGGTACATAGTTTTTTTTTGTTCAACAAGTGTTAGAAAAAACTGTTTTACAGAGAAGACAATGGACAACGGCCTAAATGTATTGACACAAGAGATAGTTACAAGACCGAAAAATAATTCGAATGAATATATTTGTGATATGATGTGATCTAATATTCGGATATTATGTTGAATAAACTATGTTGATAAGAAGAACACCTTTTATCATACAGTCCAATGTTTGATTCAGATATTTCCCAAAAAAACGTGAAAATTGATAGCCATGAGTATATACATAGGTTTCAAAAATCTCATTTAATTCTGGATCGAAAGTTCTTGAAGATATATCGTTTTGTTGTTTTACAACTTTACAAAATTGTTATACTTTGGATAACAAATTTTTGTCATAAATTCTTGTCCTTGAGTCTGTTATTTTTGAGAAAACGTGTGAAAATTGTGAGCAAGGAATGCATACGTTTCAAAAAACTCACTTATCTGTTTTTGTCAATCGCATGACATTTCGAAAAATTGTGATATTGTGAGGTTGAAATTATTAGACCATTGGAAGAGAAACCAATATGGCCGAGAAAACCAGAATAGGACAGTACATTTCGAAAAAGAAAAAAAAACAACAGAAAATAGATGACACGTTTACAAACGTTTGTCAACGTGTCATTTTTGGCAGACGTGTCTCTGAAAGAAACAGCTGATTTGAGCCAGGCTTGAGTCTTGCAACGATTAGATTACGGTTTTTTAGTAGTCGCCCATCCAAAAAAACATTCTCTCTAATTTTTTCGCCTTCACAATAACTTCAATGAGAAAAATACAAAATTTATTATTGTCTAAAAGGGCAGAAACATCTTTTCCTATTTATTTTGAAAGCAGTAAAAGTTTAATGAAATATGTTGATCAAAAAATTAATTCGTTTTAAAATCTATTGTTATTGATAAAGTGTGAAAATGGAGATCCAGGAATATATCCGTTTCAAAAAGTTAATTAATTTTAGGCTTGAAAATTTTTGAAGATGTCTTCTGGGTGGGTTCCACAAAACTGTGATAGTTCTGATAACAAAAGTTGTGTTCTATGTAATTTTATCTGGAAATATACATAGTTTTCGAGCCAATCAAAAAATAAAAATATACGGGTTTGAGTAAAAAACAAATGAAATACTACTTTGAATCTATTGTTATTGAAAATTATATTTTATTTCTCATGAGAAAATTGGAAACCAAGAAAATATACGTGTCAAAAATCTCATTTATCTGTGCTGTAAAATTTTTTTCAGTACATGTTTGAATTCTGTTCGCACAAAAGTTTAGTACTTCGAATAAAAAACAGCGAAACTATTTGTGACCGGATTGATCCTTCGTTTTGAATAAAACACCGGATCAGGATGGATCTTGCGAAATGTCTAAAATTTTGATATTGTCCAAGTGAAAAATTATTTTAAGAAAAAGAAATCATAGGTTACAAATTGCATTTTTGTCATTGAAAAATTTCAGGATTTTATTCAGAAAAGTGTTATAGCGAGTTTATAAGACTTTTATGGCTCAGTGGAACTATAAGTCAACATGGATTCATGGAAATTTAGGTTGTTAATACTGATACCACCGAAACATCTGGATTAACATGAGCTGGTTCTAAGCCTGACCGATTTAGGTGATTATCAATATAACCTTTTAAAAAAATCAATGACAACAAATATCATAGGACTTATCTACAAATTTGAAACATGTTTTTAGTGGTTAATCAATGCCGTAAATTAAAAAAAAATGTTCTAGAAATTTCGTAAAATACTGGTAGCACAAGCCAAAATATGTAGATTGTTCTTGGAATCCACTATATTCTATTGAAATTACGATACTTTCCGTAGCCATGACAAAAACTATTTGAACATGAAATAATATAAAGCTGAACTCAGAAACATTTTTAAAAAATATGCTCATTTCCTTGTACGTTTTTAATTTAATACTTTTAATTTCCAAGTCATGTGATATTCAAAAAACCAAACTATACTTTATCTATAATTCTGATTCGGATAGTTTGACTGGAATTTATCAGGAAAATATTTATGATGCTGAAAGTGGAACTACTACTGAAAAATCAACAAATACAACTATCCAAGGACCAATTCTTCAAGGTTAAAACTGTTTTATTTTAACTGTGACAATATTTTTTTTGTTCACAGATTGGACAATTTATAACTGCTCAGCTGGATGGACACAATAATCTAGAACTCGTTATAATTACTGTTTCTATTATAGTTATCAAGCAGGAGTTGGTCAGAGTGAAGCGCAGGATTCATGTGAACAATTGAATGTCTCACTGGCAGGATTTCAGACTGAATAAGAGCAAAATGGTATAGAAAGTAATAATAAAATCATTCTATAGATACATACGTATGTATAAATACATTTCAGGTATAATCCAGCCAAACTACACAAGTCCCATTAGCCTAGCTTACATGTGGTTAGGAGCATCGAGAATATCCTCAACTTGCGTCAATGGCACTTCAATATCTTACAATTGGACATATGGATATACAACTGGAACTGATGGAATGTAATGGGCTAGTGGTCAGCCTGATTGTTCTGGGTAAATCTCACTCTACTTTTTTAAAAATATGTAGATGTTTTCAGAGCTTGTGTGGCCATGTTCTTATCTGCCACCAACATTGAAAACGGGAAACTTGATGATATTCCGTGTGTTATAGAAAGTGATTTCAGTCAATATTTATATGGTTATACTTGTGGAAAACCAGCTACTTCTTCTTGATAAAAATGTTTTTAGTTTGATTGTGAAAAAAACTTTTTGTTGAAGTTGTTTAACTTTTTTGCGAGCTCATACAGTTTTTATGAAATCAAACTAAATAGTTAGTAAAAATAAGAGAAACAGACACTTGTAGATAAAAATATCTCGAGCTTTAGGAATAGAGATTTGAAACAACTTTGATCCTTTTTTTTCCACGAAAAGTCCTGAACCATATTCGATTTTTGGTTCTTCAAGTACGTTTCAAGCTATTGTTATAAGCTTTACGACTCTATTTTGATTCAGTTTATGGGCTAATTCAGATGAAAAAGTTTAATAAACATTGAAGAACAAAAAAAATTGATTCACTTGTTGTCGGAAAACGTTGTAAAATTCGATATTTTCTAACATATAAAGTACTGTAGTTTTCTTAAAGGAGCAGGAGAAAATAGTGTCTTCGTTTCGAGACAAGCTAATCAATTGGTTTCCACATCCGGCAACAAGTGAATCAGTTTTTTTTTGTTTTTTTAAACATTTTTTTCATGTGAATCACCCCATTACAAACCGAAAAATTAAATTTTTACTCCAATTTCACTCTCAATTCAGACTCGTGGTCCAACTCGGAGACCACAAAATTAGTAAGCCAAATTTTGATAGAAAAATTCTATGGACTTTCAAATATGTATGTACGTTTCAAAATATATTCTTGAACAATTATCAAGGTTGATTCAATATTCTCTCCGTTTTTATCTCAATTCAAAATGTTAATTTTTCAAAATCACCCCCCACCCACCTTTAGACTTCTCCTCTTCTCCATCATCTTCATCTTCTTCTTCAACTCGCTCCACAAATAATAACAACACTCCACTAATAATCGTCAACACAATTCCCACATAATTCAGAGCATCATTCTTCACATTCTGCGGTTCAATAAGCCCAAATAACCCGAATCTAGCTACTCCCCAACCAACAATAATTTGAAGACTTGTCCATATTAAGAATCCGATACTCATTCCAATTCCTTCAATGATAGGGACACTGAATACATTGCCGGTGGCATAGAGAATACCACCAATACAAGCGACTGGCTCGAAGTTGGGAAATCCTCGAGCCACATAAACTATGGCTCCGATTATGAACACTACGGCACATTCAATCCACTGGACAAACATACCTTAAATGAACATATGAAAAGAGAATAAAAATTCCACTTGGAACCTGGTCAAAATTCTAAAAGTAATGTAGAGCAAGCTCTCAAAGGGATAATATAAAAATGAAGATTTTTGATGACAAATGTTGGATTTTGAACGCTGAATAACATGTCGAATTCGGCTTTTTTTTCTAATTTTCATGCGTGAGTTTTAGTTCCAAAGTTTTCAGTTAGGAAGTTAGAAAATTTGTATAAAAGCTATGTATTCTAAGGGATAGGGGTAACTATTAGCCAAAATTCAATCAGTTACACTATTTCGGTCTGAGCGGAACTGATGTCTGATTTTGATATCAGAATCGAATTCTACAAATCAAATTTTCTCCATATGAAAAATGCTGGTTCTTTAAATTCTCGGTGCCAAAAATTGAAACTACAGTATTCCTATGACAGCGATTGAACCCCTGCTGATATTAAAATCAAATATAAAAAAAAAACACTTACAATTAGAATTTTCATTTTCGCTGAAACTATGAAAACATGGCTGTTAACTTCAAATTTTGGAAATACTAGAAAATTACTGAAAACAAAGTGAACAAATAAAACTCACCCCCGCGTTTGGCCCGAATTTCTTATTTCTCAAGAAAATTAATTGAAGGTGGGGTAAAAGGACTCGACAAGTTGGTCTTAAATGAGAGAGCAAATTTTTTTCAGGTGGAACCCTTGATGGATTTTTCACCGAAAAGTCTAGTATTCGAGAAAAAAGTTCAAAGTCAAAAATTTGGAAACTTTCAAATTAAAAGTTTCCAAATTTTTTGTTTGAAATGAAATTTTCTCGAAAACTAGATTTTTTTCTGAAAGTATCAGAAAGTATGATAATTCCAGAAAATAAAATATAATTCTTCATTTTCATATAAAATTTAAATTCTAGGAATGATCACGATAAAAAGTTATCTAATAGATTGGTTAACTACACAATATTTGTAAGTTTTCCATCATTTTTCAAGAATTTTTGGTTTTTTCCAGATAAAAAAAGAAATTGAATGGCATATTTTTCATCGAAAATATCCTAGAAAAAAGCACATTTTTACGAGAATTTTAAAAATCCCAGTTTTACCACCCCAGATTCACTCACCATCCTTACAATTCCTTTTCCTTAAAGGCACAAACATAGTTCCAAACGAGACACATGATAATAACAATGCAAAATATCCAATAACCTGTAGACTTGTCTCAGACAACATATTTTCTCCTGTTTTGCAAAAAAAAATTGAAATTTTAATTAAAATAAAAGAAGGACAATTACATTTTTCAACATTTCCAAAATCAAATAAAAAACACATTTGGAAATTGGGAAAAAGGTCGTAAAAACAAAAAATGATAAGAAATATTTGAACCTTTGAGTTCATAGACAAATATGGACAAAAGTAGCCACTTGTTCTTTGATTTTAAACAGAAATAAAAGTGTTCTACTTATCTTTTTCTCGAAAAAACATGACAAATAGGGAAGTGACATAGAAAAGGGTTATATATTTGGGTATTATTGGAAGTGATGTTATTTATTTGACATGGATTATTTTGTTTGTTTTTTTTTGAAATGGTGTAGTTTTTGAAAAACAGAAATCAAAAAATCAATGCGGAAATGTTCTAAACTATTATAGAATATTGATAATTTATTTGCCGACGAAAAATATTATTTTGATTTGTTTTTTTTTACAACAAAGGGTTAATTTAATATTGGGCGAGTGGGAAAACAGAAAAAATAATAACAATAACAAAAGTGCAAAAATGGTAAACAAATAAAAAAATATAGAAAACATTATCAGAGGTAGGAAAAACTGGGTTTGTAGAGGTTTTTTTTTGGATTTTTCCTGAAAATTTGAAAAGAACCGGACATTTTTTACAGAGTTGAAATTGTGATCTGACATGACAGTAACTTCGTCATGTTGTTTGATTTTTGAAAAAAAGTAAAATTGATATTAAAAATAGGACCAGGTTCATTTAAAGAAACGTTTTTAGTTGTCAGGTCCGTGTTTCGGGTCCGGTTCCTTTCAGAGAAATGTTCGAGTCGTCTGGTTCATTTCAGGATTTCCCCACTTTCGGATTGAATGACCCAGAAAAATTAATACTTCATAAAATCTAGTTTTTTGGAGCTAGAATTTTTTAAGATGAAGTTATCAAAAAAAAAAAAATCGGAAGTGTCATTCGATAGATTTTTGTAGGCTCCTGTAATCAGTTTTTGCCAAATGCGAACTTCAACCCCAAAGATCTCAACTAGAAAGTGAGAAAACCTGTATAAAACTATTTTTAGGGATATAAGCTAACCTACAGTAATCAATTATGAAATAGAACCTTAGAATATTTATTTTCTTCTAAAGCCCTAAATTGAAGCTGATTGTCACTTTCAAAACTTTTGAACACGTTGATAAAAAATTAAAAACGAAATGAAACATTTCACGTTTTGTTTTAATTTCACGTATTTTTTTTTGTTGGTATTTCTCACCGATAGTTGTTGCTTTCTTTTCCTAGGAAAAAATGTAAATTTGCTGAAAAAAACTAAAATTCTTCTTTTTCATATTCCGTATTTCAATAAATAAATAAACTATTTATTGAAAACATCAAAAATCTGAAACGCCAGTTTCTATATACTATAAAATAATGGTTATTCAAAACAATAATTTTATAACCGTGACGTCAAATGAACAAGATAACATAGAATATCCATTGAAATTTGCCGAAACTCACCATTGCAATCCGTAGAATTTGCTAGCTGTAAATTCAGTAGATCGTCCAAAATCTTGTGAGCATTAATGCGTTACTGATATGCCCTTTTCTGAATCATTGTATTTTTTCCGAATATTTTGGAATTTTTTGGTTTTTTTACATTCTATTTATTATGGGGCGTCCAAACGTCGAAAAATCATAAGAAATTTCCAAAAAAAAGCCTGTCCAAATTGATATTAACGTTTCCCTTTTAGGAAAATAGACGGATTTGGTTTTGGACTTTAAAAAACGAAGGTACTTTCTTAAAATCAATTTGGAAAGGTTTTTTTTGGAAATTTCTTATAACTTTTTGACGTTTGGACGCCACATTAACTCAACAACCTCTCAATACTTTGAAATTAAGTTGTTCTCATTTTCTCATAGTCTAGACATCCAATATGTATAATAATCATTGCTTAGTCAAAACAAATATTCAGTCAAGTTTCCAACATGTGGTTCATCTTGGTTCTAACCCTTATTCCTCTTCATGCCTCGACTATCACTAAAAGTGATGCTAGGCTCATTGGATGGCAACTCATCACAGATTTTTTGACCAACGGTGAGAACAACACAACAACAAGCGATTTCACTGACGAAGTTTGTGAGCCAACGTCAGGACCTATAGCTCCACCATCACTACGGAAGAATGTGTAGATAATCCTGGTCTCATAGCTCCACCTCTTTCTGGAGAAAATGAAATCGAAGAAGATGAGGGAATCAAGACCAAAATCAATTGCAATATCGATGGAAATTTGTATAATATTCAGATATCCGGAGATGAGTTCTCTGTGATTCTTGTTGAACAAGATTGGATAAGAGGGTTCCATTTTGCTCCAACAGGAGAAGGTGGATATACAATCAAGACCCTTAAATATTACTGTATGATGGCGGAACGAGAAGCAAGACTAGTCGCTTATCACCTTATCGATGATTACTTTACAAATGAGGATGTATCGGAAATTATAGAGATATTGAAATGCGGAGATGAAGGTAACACCGAGACGTTCGTTGCGAAGAATCAGAAGTTTGTGATTGACGAGGAAGAGAAGAGAATTCGGGATAGTTATGCGACCAAATTCGAAGGGAAGCTTGATAATTTGGAGATGACTTCATTCTACTTCAAGGTTGTTTTATTAGGTGAGACCAATGTGAAATTCAGTTTCATGCCGATTGCAGGAACAATTATCATAAATGAAATGGCTATTTTATGTTAACTATGAATATTTATTTGAACTCGACGTAATATTAGTGTTATGTACATAGTTCTGAAATTTGAAAAAATCGAACTGGACCAGATTTTTTCACTGAAATTTCATGAATCGTGTCCGAAAATAGGACTTTTTCGTATTTGCCCCATTCCAGTCCCGAAATCCTCAATTCCTACTCAAACTATTCATGTGTTTTGTCATGCCCCTCCTTGACTATGGCTGCGAAATCTATCATCCCACCTCCCCTGCTCTTATAAAAAAATTAGAAAAGCCCCTTAAATGGTTCTCCCGTAGAGTTTTCCAAAGGTGTAATATTCCATTCTCTTGCTATCAAAACCGCCTAGATCTCTCGAATCTAATTTCTATTGAACACCGCCAAAAAATTCTAATCGTCAAACTCTATTATAATATCTTAACTCTTCGTAGTCACCTTCCTTCTATTGATCTATTTCTCGTAGCCTCAAAATCTAAAAGATATCCTCTCTCTTTTAATTATCTACCGGGTCCCAAAAATGCTAGTTTCTTCCACTCTCATCTATCACTATGGAATAATATAGCAAAAATTCTATCTCGTTCTGCTCCCCCCTCTGATATCCTCTCATTTCTAAAATCTCTCCCTAAAAATTCTTTTTACTCCTAATTTCTAGTCATTTTTCTCTCTTTCTCTTTGTCCACCTGTATATATATTTTGATTCTCTGATTTGATCTACCGCGCTCTTGCAGGCGCACTTGGTCATCTTATTTTTTTCATCCTATTTTACTATATCCCCCATTTCACATGTAAATATTAATTTTATTTCCTTTTTGTTTTTTATTTTGATGTAGTTCAATATGTATGAATAAATAAATAAAATCGTGTCCGAAAATAGGACTTTTTCGTATTTGCCCCATTCCAGTGATATTTTTTTTGTGCTCTTCAGTCCTGTTTTTTTTACCCGATTTTGGATTTTTTTTCTAATCGGATCCAGTTTGATTTGTTCGGATCTCACAAAAATTGTTCTGGTTCAGGAGAAACGATTCAGAGGCCACCGAAGTTTGGTTCTGGTTCAAAGCGGAATAATATTGAAACTCGACTTCCTGTAGTAGCACGAATTTTTTTCGTTAAATTAATTTTTTGTCGAAAATCCAGCAGTTGTGCGCACGTTTGCCAATACGCTGAGCTAAAATCGAAACCAATCAAAATTGACAAAATTAAGTGGAAATGGAAGACACGGTCAATTTAACCATCCCAAAATGTAAAATCACCATATTTTCAGTGTGATGAGTTTGAGTCGTTTAAATTTTTCATGGAAAAATAAAGTGGTGCCGTACTTTCCAGAAAAAAACTGTTTATCCTCTGAAATCAAGTACACATGTATACCCTCTAAGACAAAGTTGCTCGCTGTCCGCAAACATATCCCAAAAAATATTCCTCGGTACCATTGATATAACAATTGACATCATCTAGTGTTTGATTGAGAACAATGTTATTTGTTCCAGCCATACGCAAAGCCACACAAGTTCTGAAATTCAAGTCTGATTTTCAAATTCTCAAAAAACTACGAGTACCCCGAACAATCTGGTTGGTTCTCTCCCCATTTCATTCCAGCCGTTCCAGTAGTATATCCATCTGTCCAATTATAAAGGGTTGGAGCTGTGGAACTCCCATTCACACAATTGCTCCCTGTTGGTCTTGATGCTCCAATCCACCAATATGAACCAAAAATTAAATTATCAGAATAATAGGGGAAAACTGACTGATACGGCTGTATTTTATCTGAAAAATTAGGAAAACACTGTTTTCCGTTGAGTTGACAAAACTTACCAGCGATGCCAGTTCTCTCTTCAGATGTTTCAAATCCTGCGAGTGTCGCATTGTACGTATTACACGCTGTCTCAGCATCTGTTTGATTTTTGGTCTCCTTAAAAATCTTGAAGCAGTAATTGTAATTTGTTCTGGAATAATTTGTCCACCCACTTGGGCATTTGAATAATGTCCAATCTAAAAAAAAACACAGTTCTGGCTAAAGTAACACACTTTAAGATTAGATTACCTTGAAGAATTGGACTTGAAATGATTTCATCCCACGTGTCTTCAGTAACATTACCAGTTTCATCGTCATAAACTGTTGATTGATAGTTACCAGTCAAACTGTCAGTTAATGAATTATAGGAGTAATACAGTTTGGTTTTCTTAATCTGACACGAATTTGAGAGCAAAATAACTACCGTAAAAACGTAAAGCAAGAGAAACATTCTCTGATTCTTATAAATGAAGCAATGAAATGAAATTGCTGTATTTAAATGTATACAATGTGCTTTGTCATGACTACATATGTATGAGAACAGAACATTTCTGGATCTCTCGAAATCCCTTCTGATATTGACGCTTCCCTCGTTTAAATAAAAGTTGATACTCCGAACCAGAAGCATATGAATTTTTTTTCGAAAAACTAAATCGAACCCAGTTTTCACTGTTTTTTATAGAAAGTCATTGTGAGTTTGAATCTGTTCCGCACAAACTGAAAATTAACCATTTACGTTTCAAAACTTGATTTTCACAGTTTAACTTTTTCAATTTGTCCGATGGCTGATAATTTTTATATTTTTCATTTTTCACAATTTCAAAATCCTGATGATGATGATGATGTTTATTTTAGCTACAATATGTACACGATTGGCTACAACATACCATTTTTATACTAGTTTGGTATTCATCGTTGTTTTTTTTTGATAATTCAATTGGTTTTAATATGAAAAACCAAAATCTTTGCGAAATGGGGAAAAATCATATAATAAACATCCAGAAGACTCCAGAAAGCTTTTTACCTCAGAGTAATAGAGGTAGCCATGGCGAAACATATTGTACATACATATATTAGAATAAAAGTTCCAGAACTGTGTTATATAGATTGGACATAATTTAAATGTCAAAGTGGATGGACAAAATATACACGAACAAATTACAATTATTGTATGAAGATTTTTGAGGAGACCAAAAATTAATTGATTGTGTGAACGGAAGTTCTACAGCTCCATCTCTTTACAATTGGACAGATGGATATACTACTGGAACGGCTGGAATAACCGGGGCAAGTGGGCAACAAGATTTTTCAGGAAACTAACAGAGTTATTAAAGAACTAGGAATTATTTTCAGAACTTGTATTGGCTGGAACGTATGGCTGAAACACAAAACGTTGCTGACAATGAGACACTAGATGATGTTAGTTGTTATATTAATGGTACCGATGAATATTTTTTGGGATATGTTTGTGGACAACGATAACTTTGTCGTGATAGATATATTTGTATGGGTTTAGGAAATGATGGAAACATTTTTTAGAATAATCTTTGGTTTCCAATTTTTTTGTTATCTCATCCTGTATTCTCATTTCAGGTTGGCTTTTTGCTTTCCCTGATTCTTTTAAATCTTCATTTCGAATAAGTTAGTTTTCAACTAAAAAGTACTTCAAATGAACTAGAACGTTGAATCGGCCAGTTTGTCCAATCCGTATAAAAACGAGAAGCCAAACAAGAGTACCACACCAAATCCGATCTCCCATTGCCACTAACCTCGAAACCAGCCCATTTTACTAAAGCATCTATATATGTAGGTGTAAAAAATGTCTGTACCCGCTTGCAGGACTTGAAAATTCTGGAGAGCGAACTGGTACTGCTAGTAAGTCATTCCAACAATCAATACCTTCTTGTCACTGCTTTTTATTTGTCAGATCTTATGCAAAAATATCAGAGGTCATTTTTCTCGTACCATAATTATACCACTTGGGGTTCATATTGGTGGATTGGAGCATCGAGATGGACCGGGAGCAAATGCACAATCGGAAGTTAGATTTTTGTAAATTTGAAAATCAGACTTGAATTTCAGAACTTGTGTTGCGTTACGTACTGCTGGTACAAAAACCATTATTTACAATCAAACACTAGATGATGTCAATTGTAATGTTGCTGGTGGCAATCAATACTTTTTGGGATATGTTTGTGGACATCGAGCTACTTTGTCCTGATAGATATATGTGTTTGGGTTTAGGAAATGAACATTTCAATTTCAAAATAATCTTTCAGATTTGTGTTATCTCATCCTGTGTTTTCATGACGCAGGTTGGTAATGTTGGCATTTTGCTCGCCCTGATTCTTTTTGATCTTCATTTCGAAAAAAATTGATTTTGAACTAAAAAGTACTTCAAATGAGCTAGAATCGGCCAGTTTGCCCAATCCTGATAAAAACGAGAAGCCAAACAAGAGTACCACACCAGTTCCGACCTCCCATTGCCACTAAAACCGTGATCCGAACAAGAATTCGTTGTTACTAGTGACCCATGGAACTCTCTCCAAACCATAAAACTTGACGATAGTAATCTCAAAACTAGCAAATATTACCACAACGTTTATGTCTATATGTGTAACAAATGTCTGTATCCACAGAACTATAATTCAAAACCAGAAATTGAACATAAATCTTACAGAGATCTCGTCGGAAAACTTTACTTTTTCTACAGCCTGTCAGGTAGCCATGACAAAACACGACAAAATTTTCATCAAATTTTTACCAGAACTAAAATATGTTTTCCTTTCTTTTTGTTTTGTCTGTATAGTTATTTTGGTCTCCAACCCATGTCAGACCAAGAAAACCAAGTTGTATTATACCTACGATCCTGATTCTGACAGTTTGACAGGAATTTATCAAAGAACCAATTGTGATACTGTAGAAACATGGAATACTACTATTTCTGGACCAATTCTTCAAGGTACGTACATAAATTAATGTTTTATTTGACTTATAAATGTGTTTTGAAGATTGGAAATGCCCAGGTGGAGAAGGATGGACAAAATATCCTCGCACAAATTACAATTATTGTATTAAGATTTTTGGGTGGTTCTTTGATAAATTCCCGTCAAACTATCAGAATCAGGATCATAGGTATAATACAGCTTGGTTTTCTTGATCTGACATGAATTGGAAAGCAAAATGACAACTGTCAAAATCAAAAGAGAGAAAAACATACTTCAACGAAACAATTCAAAAAAAAAACATTTTCAGCTGAAAATTTCAAATTTTGGAAAAACTAGAAAAAAAATTGACAATGAATGATTCCCAAAGTATTTTATCAAACCCAAAATATTTTTGGGTAAAGGTGAGGTAGAAAAACCCGTCATGGGATTAAGCAAGGAAATTTCATTTCTCAGTGAATTTAGGATTTTTCGATTCTATCTATGAAAAAATTGAGGTCATCTTTGAAAAATCATAACTCACTTCCAACTTAACAAAAAACGAAGGTTGAAAGAGCAAAGTGTAGCTGAAAGAATGCTCTTTTTCATAAAGACAAAGAAAAAATTTCTCATGACGGTTTTTTCTACCTCACTAGGTACTACACTTTGCCCAAAAACATTGTGGGTTTGATGGAATACTTAGCAAATCATTCATTGTGAATAGAAAATGAAAAACTTACGTAAACATTTTATTGTTATTATTTGTCACATGAATTTTTCAAGTGCATTATTAGAAACATTTGAAAATTTCTGAAAATATTATGATTCTTCGTTCTCATATAAAACTATCGTTTTAGAATATATCCGAATGAAACGTTACCCCATAGTTTTCAAGTGAAGTTGGCGAGCTTCTAGTCACAGTCACAAAAAAAGTATTTATTTTTTCCTCGAAATTTTTGAGTCGGTGTTTGCACACATTTGCGAAATTCAAAAAAAAAAATGTAAAACTAAAGAAACCATGCATAAAGTTGCTTGCATTTATGTATTTTTCTAGTTTAGATCTGAAACAATAAATTTTTGCAAGGTAGCCATGACAAAACACAAACTTGCCATTACTATTTTTCAAAATACTTTTAGTATGTTTTCCTATTTCTTGATTTTGACAAATGCTATTTTGATTTCCAGTTCATGTCAAATCAAGAAAACCAAGCTGTATTACACCTACGATCCTGACTCTGACAGTCTGACTGGCATATATCAAAGAACCACTGGTGATACTGTAGAATCATGGAACACAACTATTTCTGGACCGATTCTTAAAGGTATGTCCATACATGTATGAATCAAGGAGTTTTATTCAACCTAGAAATGTGTTTTACAGGTTGGACAGAGTTCGAATGCCCTAATGGATGGACAAAATATCAAAGAACAAATTATAATTATTGGTTTTTGGTGGTAGTACTAAAAATCAAACAGATGCTGAGGCAGCGTGTAAAGAATACAATGCTACACTCGCTGGGTTTCAGACTTTTGAAGAGAGAACTGGTACAGCGCGCAAGGGAAGAAGTTCTATTTTTCGGTGAAATTCAGAACATTGTTCAGATATAATGCAAAAGTATCGGACATATTACTCCTCGAATCCTGATATTTCTGCTTTGGGTTCTTATTGGTGGATCGGAGCATCGAGACCAATAGGAAGCAACTGTGAAACTGGAGGTCTTTCAGCTTTATTCCTTTACAATTGGACAGATGGATATACTACCGGAACTGATGGAATATTATGGGGACCTGCGCAGCCGAATTGTTTGGGGTAAAAACACATTTTTTTTTTGGAGAATTCAGAGATTTGATTATTCAGAACTTGTGTTGCTTTGCGTATGGCTGCAACAAATAACAGAAATCTCAATCAAACATTTTATAATGTCAATTGTTATATTAATGGTACCTCTGAGTACTTTTTGGGATATGTTTGTGGACAACGAGCAACTTTATATTAATGGATATATTATATATAAGTGCTAGGGTTTTTATTTATTTATTTATTTGAATACGTTGGGGGACAACGTGGAAAAAAACACAATAAAAAGATGCATAAAAATGAGAAGAAAAAAAGTCAGATAAATACTGGGCTTAGTTAATCTAACCCTTATCTAGAATAGTCCTTCGATTTTTTAAACTTATTAGACCAAATTCCGTATTTCTCAAATCAGCAAATTTATAGGGTTTAGATAATAAACAAATTTTCTTGTAAGTACGACAACTTTTTATCAAAAAGTAATTGGTCTAGATTTCAAAAATCATACTTTCCTAGGTCGCCATGACAAAACACATTTGTATGAACATTTTTTTCTCAGTTTCTCATAAAACTGAGAACATGTTATTTTTTGCTCTCAAAATATCTACATGGACTTATGGATTTATACAGATCTTCCATTTTCAATTTGAGAGTGTTGTTTTATGGAATGATTTATAAACAAAAAAAAAAAATAAAACAATTAGTGTTCAAATTCAAAAACACCCAAATCTGAAACAGACAAAAAATGAATTCATTTCTAAATTTAAAAAAATACGGGAATATTTTATGAAGACACGTGTATTTTCTCATTGTGACTTTCAAATTTGGTTATTGTGAAGGCGAAAAAATTAGAGAGCGGTCTAGAGTTTTTTTTTCGGATGGGCGACTACTAAAAACCGTAATCTAATCGCTGCAAGACTCAAGCCTGGCCCAAATCAGCTGTTTCCTTTAAAGACACGTCTGCCAAAGATGACACGTTGACAAACGTTTGTAAACGTGTCATCTATTTTCTGTTGTTTTTTTTTTCTTTTTCGAAATGTACTGTCCTATTCTGGTTTTCTCGACCATATTGGTTTCTCTTCCAATGGTCTAATAATTTCAACCTCACAATATTTTAATTGGAATTTTTTTTTTTTAAATCTTTACTTTTCATGAATCCGGTTTCTTAATTATAAAATTACTTCTTTTAATTTTTCAAAAAAAAAGTTCGTAAAAAATTTCATTTGTGTATTTTTTCAAAAAAGTCACATTTTTCTTTTTTTTGTGATATTGAACGGTTTAGGAAAAATTGTATAAAAATATTCCGCGAAAAAAAACTCGCGTCAATTTTCACCAAATGACGTCATACTTTTACTATTTTTTTCATGACTTGATGATGAAAAAATTCTGTAACCGCCCAGAAAAAAAACGTACATGATATTTTTTGGAGTCTTCCTGTGTAGGACCCAAAATTCGGGTCAACGTGGAACTTCCGACTAGCGTTCTCCAGAAATATTGACTTTGAATCTGATTCATATCAGGCCCGATTCAGAATTTGATTGTGAATCCTTCTCTTCTAGCCTAGACATTGTTGATCCCGCATATGTAGTCATGACAAATCTCATTGTTTTTGTTTTCGAATATGTTTACACGATTCAAAAGATGCTTTTCTTGCTTTACGTTTTGACGATAGCTATTTTTCTCTCAAATTCTTGTCAGATTAAGAAAACCAACTTGTATTATTACTACGATGATACATACGATAATTTAACTGGCATTTATCATTCAACAATTTATGATGATGAGACTGGTAATGTTACTGAAGATGAGTGGAAGGTCACCATTTCGGGACCGATTCTCAAAGGTAAACCTTAAATATTATTTGATTTATCGAAAATAATGTTTTATACATAGAACCTGACCTGACTACACTCAATTGTCCTAGTTATTGGATACAACAAGCTCGTGTTGGTTACAATTATTGTTTCAATATTGTGACAAAAAGTAATATAAGTCAAGCAACAGCTGCAGCCGCCTGTAAAGAATCAGGTGGTACACTTGCAGGATTCCAGAACGCAACTGAGTTTTCTAATATAGCGAGTAAGTGAACTGATAGTCCAGTGAATGATCTTAATGTTATATACATAGGTAGGGTTGTAAAACGGGTGCGACGGGTGACCCGTCCTCCTCTTTCTGTTTGACACCCGCCACACCCAGCACCCGTCACACCCGGCACCCGCCACACCCGGCACCCGCCATACACGCCCGTACACGCCCGCACCCGTACACGCCCGCCTGAAAATACACACAAACAGCCGGGTGTCGCGTGTATGAAACCACACACAGACGGGTGTGGCGGGTGTCAAACAAAAAAACAGGCGGGTGTGGCGGGTGTCTAACGAACGAACAGACGGGTGTGGCGTGTGTCGCGGGTCACCCGTCGCACCCGTTTTGCAACCCTATACATAGGTCAAACACAATCATTGTATGCCCAACAATATACTCTTAATATGACACTTTATGGCTCGTTTTGGTGGGTTGGAGCACAATTAATATCTGGGGATACATGCGTCAATAATCACAGTAAATATCACATTTTCAATTGGACGGATGGATATACTACTGGGGTTAATGGATTTGTTTGGGAGGCTTCGCAGCCAGATTGTTCGGGGTGATTATTTTCTTTTTTTTCATAAAAAAAAGTAATTTTCTTCAGAAAATGTGTTGCCCTGCGTTTGAATGGAACGTCTACCTCAACATTCAACAAAAAACTTGATGATGTTAGCTGTGATACAGGTTTATTTGATTTGTATTTGGGATATATTTGTGGACAACGAGCTAGTATATCATCGTGATGATATTTTTGGTAATTTGAATAAAAAGTTTCATCTGGGAAAATTGTAGAAATATGTTTATTTGGGGAACTCAACTTGGCTCAACAAGCTCTACGAGGGGAAAGGTAGGCAGTTTTCCAACTTTGATGGGAAATTTCCAAGCTTTAAATGTAGATTTGAGTGACTAATCAGAATCATGTCGCCAGTATTGATTTTTTGAACGTTAGCCACCTTGAGACCAGGTTCAGGGCAAAATTGAGATATCTAATTTTCTCAGTTTTTTTTTGTAGGAACTCCAACAATTTTTATTGTAGAAACTCTATCGACTTTTCAATATACCCGATATGTTTTTGCAAAACCTGTCCAAATTAATTTTAAGAAAGTATCATTTTGATTGAAGGGACATAATGGATTTTGTTGAAAATTTTTTGGGCCTGCTACAATGTCACGTTTCACATTTAGAAAATATTTGTTTTTGAAAAACCATTATGTCCCTTTAATCAAAAATGGTACTTTCTTAAAATGAACAGGTTTTTTTGTTGGAAATCTCTCAGATTCTGAAAATAGTTCGAGTGGACTCAACTTACTTTTATTCAAATCAAGGAAGATTATAAGATATCAGATTTTTTTTAATTGTAAAATTGAGTTTGATCTCCTTATTTGTATGAAATAGTTCTCTTCACATATTGTCGGGACGAAAAAATTAGAGCCTCGGAAAAGAACCAATATGGCCTAGTAAATGCCGACAGTACACGTTCCCTCTCAAAAAGATCAAAAAAGTTTTGAGTCTGAAAAAATTATTTTGTTATTATCTCTGAAACTCGTCGAATTTTTACAAAAAAAAATACGGGATTGTTTTCACAGAGTATTTGAACCCTTTCTTATTTTTTATATCGTGCCAAGTTCCAAATTTTTAACTAAAATTAAAATTTTATTTTATTATTAGACTCAAAAACTTTTTTGATCTATCGTGAAGTGTACTGTCGGCATTTTCTAGGCCATATTGGTTCTCTTCCAAGGCTTTAATTTTTCGTCCCTACAATAGAGATTTCTATGAAAAAAATTATGAGACGTGAAAGTTCCAAGTGTTGTTCCGAGTTCGTTTCAAAAACGAATCCGAGTTATGTCATTTTTCTACCGGGTAAGCACAATATGTGCTCTTGCTCTAGATAAAGTAGCGATCAAAATTTAGTATACTGTTGGTTATAAGGTCATATCTCGGCTCAGAACAATTCACTTGGTCCCACATTTTGCACAGTTGTTACAAATTTTTTTTTGAGCACAACTGGGAAAATATAAAGTCATACGGACTAATTTGAGCTGAGATATAACCAACAGTATACGAACTTTTAATCGATACTGTATTTCTTCGTTCTGTTTTATATTAGTGACCTGAATCAACTCCAAAACCCTTTGTAAATACCTGGAAATCTATCGCACACTAAAAAATGTATGAGAAAGAAGAATTGTATGTATACATACGATTTGTCTCGATCTTTGTTCCATTTCCTAGAATCACATTTGTAGTCATGACAAAACTCATCATATTCTACGTAAAAACATATATGAACATCTCATTGTTTTTATTTTATATCCTATAAACATGCTTTTGCTGCTTTACGCATTGACGATATTATTTTTGTTTTCAAATCCTTGTCAAATCACGAGAACTAACCTTTATTACTTCTACAATGCAACAAATGACAGTTTGATTGCGATTTATAACTCAACAATTTATGACGCCGAAAGTGGAAATGTCACTGAAAAATCGTGGAATGAAACTATTTCTGGACCCATTCTTGACGATTATAGTTGTCCAAGTGGATGGATACAGTACTCTCGTACCAATTATAACTACTGTTTCTTGATTGAAAATGTATATTTATACGATTGGAGTACTTCTCAGCAAGCGTGTCAGAGTATAAATGCTGAACTCGCAGGATTTCAGACATCGGATGAACGAATTGGTATAGCGAGTATGTTCTTTTTGCTACTCAAAAGTGCAACGTGTCTTTTAGGTCAACTTCCTATACCCCCACTATCTTCATTGCTTCCTGATACTATTGCATATGGATCATATTGGTGGATTGGAGCATCAAGGCCAACAGGGAGCAATTGTGTTAATGGAAGTTCAACCGCTCCATCGCTTTACAATTGGACTGATGGATATACTACTGGAACGGCTGGAATGAAATGGGGAACTACGCAACCAGATTGTACTGGGTAATTGAATTATTTTATGAATCTAGAGATTTAGCTATGTTTTTTTCCAGAATTTGTGTGGCTTTACGTATGGCTGGAACACAAAACGTTGCAGAAAATATGACACTAGATGATGTCAGTTGTACTCTCTCCCTCAACACAGATCTCGAATATTTTTGGGGATATATTTGTGGACAGAAAGCCAGTTTGCTTTGATTTGAATTTGTTTAATGAAATTTGTTTAAAAAAATACATGTTAAAGATGAGGTAAAGAGAGTTTAAAAACCCTAGTTTTCTATAAAACTTCTAACTTTTCATATTTTTTCTCGATTACTAGACTTTCGGTAAATAATCCATTGAGTACTTCACTCGGAAAATTTTCCGGCTTTTCCGTGAATTTTTCGGAAAATCTGGAAAATATAACCTCACTAAATATGGATACTGAAGGCTCAAAAATTTTAGAAAAACAGTTCCTAATTGTTTTCCTAACGTTGAAAATGGCATGAGCCCATTGGAAAACAAATATTTCATCTTCGGAACTGTGCTTCTCTTTTTTCAGTTTTTGAAAAAAATATTGAAAATTTCTCAGATTTTAGACAAGACATCCTATTTTCAAAATCTTCGGCGAAAATGTACTGAAATATACAATAAAATAACCTGATCTATTCTACTCCTTTGTCAGTCAATGTTCATTTTTTTTTGGCGAAATCGTCAGAAAACTGCAATTTTCTGAATTTTCCGGATTTTTCGAATTTTCCGGCTTTTTGAAATCAGAAAATTCCCGTTTTCCTAGAAATATTTTTCCGGAACAGCTCTGACGTAAACCCTTTTTTTAAATATTATATGATATTTTTCAAATCTAGATTTGTACGTTTCAAAATAGCCATATACCTATAGTTTCTATATTTCTACATTAAAAATAAGGTAGTCGGTCTATATTGAATCGTAATATTTCAATAGCATAGATTTGTGAACGCCAAGAAATTTTTATGAAAAAATGTGTACTAACTTCTTTTAATTTCCAGTAATTACCCAGCCCAAACTTATTTTGAGTACAATTTTAAAGATTTTTTTCAAATTCGGTATCAGTCAAAATTGCATCGATAGCACGCACTCTATTGATAATGTCATTTTTTTTTCAAATCTGAATGGAAGTTTTGAATGATTTTGATTTTAAAATCAGATTCTACGGGTAGAATAACCCGGCGTATCAACTTTTCTTCATTTGAAAAATTTTTGTTCTTGAATTCAGGGTTGCTCAAACGGGCTTTCGGTCTTTTTTAAATGGCTAAACAACTATCTCATTTGGAGTTTTTCTCGAATTTTACTTCATGAAAAAATCCGTTAGGACTATGTACATGGCTTTGCGAAAAATAAACCTTTTAAGATCAAAGACAAGGTCAGTATTACCCAAACGGGCCGGCCCGCGGGGCCCGTTTGAGCAACCCTGCTTGGAATTTTTTTCGGATGAATTTTTTTTCTTGCATTTTGGCTAGTACAGCAAAATATTTTTCTGTTAACCTGATTATATTTTTCAAAAAAATAACTTTCAACACTTTATTCTATACCGATCTCTCATCATGTATTAACTTTAGTGGCCATTTTTCCACATACAAGTCCAATGATATTTGGACCATCTGCAGTTAAAGCTATCGTAGTTGTATCATCATCAAATTTGCCAGAATTAACATTACTAGAATCGTTATACACACGCATAACAACAACGGACTGCACACTTCTGCAAAAATCGTTCATTTCTCAACAACCCATCACACTTCAACATACGGTTCTATCCTAGTATAGGAGTCCAAAGTAATATAAGGATCCTCAGTTTTTTTCAAAATATTCGAGAACAAAATAAGAGTTCAAAAATATTATAGGAATCCAAAAGTCAACAATATAAAGAATGCACCCAGAAAAATAAGGTCAAAATTCAAGGTTTCAAAATTCGAAAGAAGGGATTTCATCATAAAAGTTTGGAAATGATGATGAATATTTTTGGTTTGTTTGTTTTTTTTTTCAATTTGTTTTTGACAAAAGTATTATCTCTTGTCCTGATTGTCATTTTTTGAACGATCATTTCTTCCAAAAAAAAAATTGTGGAGGCTTTTTTTGGACCCTATACTATTACAGGATAGAACCCAACATACTTAAGATTGTCCGGTTGACCACTTATCCACCAATTTGTAGTACTTGCTGTCGGATAATTTGTAAATCCATCCGTCCATTGAAAACCTGCCCCAGTCCCGCATGAACCACTATTCGTTGACATACATTTCGATGTCCTCGTCATTCCAATCCATATCAATCCCCATGTCAAATTGGTCGAGTTCAAATGTTCGCTAACTTTTGCAGCAACACTGCTCCGCTCACTATCACTTTGAAAACCGCTCAAATTTCCGGTTTGAGAAGCGCAGAATGTTGTCGCATCACTACGCGCTGTATAATTTTTGTAAAATATCTGCCAACACCAATTATAACCAGAACGAGCTACTTTTGTCCATTTACTATCTGGACAAACAAGAGTGGTTTTATCAACTGTTGTGGTAGCCGCTGAAACCCACAAAATACATATAGTTAGTTAATTTTTTGAGCTTCTCGGGGAAAAAACGGCAAGCTTGCGACAGTTTGTCGCAAACTTGCGACATTCGGCTGTCGCAAGGCTTGCGGTGTTCTTGCGCCAATAGTCGCAAACTTTGCGAAATCTAGCAGCAAAACTACTGCACGGCTTGCGACACCCTTGCGCCAGAAAAAATGTGTCGCAAGTTTGCGACAAACTGCCGCAAGCTTGCGACAAGGGAAAAGCCTTGCGACACGCTTGCCGTTTTTTCCCCGAGAACTCGAAAAAAATTCCCCGAGAACTCGCCGTTTTTTCCCCTTTTTTTGTTGACAACCTTGAAGTATAGAGCCAGACTTGATGGTTTTGCTCACCAAAGTTGCATTCCCACAAGTCGTATAATAAACTGACATTGTATCAGTTGTTGCATCATAGACATAATACTGGCCAGTTAAATTTATTCTAAATAGGACTAACATAAAAATAGAAAAAATAAGCATTTTGTAAAAAAAAAAAGCCACACTAAAAGTAGTTTAGAAGAGGAATTTGTTGGAAATTTATGATTGACAACGAGACGAGTTTTCATGTTGAACTTTGTGGAACGAAAATTTTTGTTGAAGATCAAGTACATGATTGATTTCAGAAGTTTTCAGATTGATTTCAGAAGTTTTCAGAATTCAGATTTCAGAAGTTCAGATTGATTTCAGAAGTTTTCAGATTTCAGAACCATGATTTCAGAAGGAGTTCTTCCTCGGAAGTTTCGGTCCCCTGGTTGTGGACAATGTCTCTGAGTTCAGTTAGCAAATACTATCATTATCACAGGCTTCTGAACTTTGTTATCGAATTATCTGAACTTTGTGTGAGTAAATAAATTGAGATATGAATTGTATTAAAATGTGTGATATAAAAAATTGTCGTCTCTCTTGCGGGAGATCGACTCTCAACAATCAATTATTTGGAAGAATTTCAAAGTACAACAATTTAAGGATTTTTTTTTAATGTTTAATTTTTCTTCTTTTCAATAAATGATTCGATATAAAAGTACAAAGTCTAATGAAAAAGATGACATATTGTTTAGGTGGCCCGCTCGCGACGGCCTAATCCTACCAGTCGGGCCGAGAGGACAGTTTTTTTTTGTATAAGTTTTGAGGCTAAAAAAACCAAGCAAAGATACAGAGATAAAAATGTACGAGACGCATAACTCAGATAAAAAATTTCGAAAAAAAAAAACCAGCGAGGTGCTGAAGAGATGCATCTTCCTCTAGGATTTTCTTGATGTTTTTTGTTTTTGTAGAGACTTTTTTACATGTCATTGGTTTGAAAACGGAAAAGTTAGGAACCAATTCAAAGGTAAACAATATCTTTTTCGGATTATTCTCGAATCAATTTTTCAGTTTGAAAAAGTTTTCTCAATTTATAGCAAAGCCGTAGTGGAACTGATATATCCCTTATAATGTCATCCCCTTTCTTGAGAAATTACTTCTAAACATGAAAAAAGATATATCCGGTGACACACTTAAGCTTAGGTAAGCATTTTTGAGATTAAATTTCTCGGAAAAAATCTCGGAAAACGTTTTTCCTGAAAATTATCATATATGTATCGTCAGAACATATTCTTGTGAGAATCAGCTCAACAATTTTTGACTTTTGAAAAACAAAAAACATGACAATCTCTACAGAAACAAATAGCAGTAAGGAAATCCTAGAGAAAAAACCTTAACGGGGAAGAATAATAACAGGAACTACGTACATTAGAGAAAAAACAATAGACGAAGAATTATTGACTGACGAGGAGTGGTGTGACGAAAATGTGGGGTTTCTCAATGAGAACTATATAGTCTTATAGAGCTCGAGACGGCGGTTCCGATACTGCTTTCAATTTTTGCCAACTACCTATTTGAGTACCAAAAAAGTGCCCCCAAAGTTTTTGCTTGAAAAGCATCGAAATAGTCTATGACAAATAAGGCTATTCTAAATGTCTCCTCACAAGGGAGGTTCGCGAGCTGTTACTTTCAACTTTTTCTTAAAATTTGTGCACTTATGTAGTTTGACCTCCTGATCATCATGGTGTATTTTTTATCTGCCGGAAATTTTTGTGAAAAAAGTTATGATAGATCAAAGTTATTTCATGACCATTTTCGAGAGAAAAAATGAGACATTTACCTTTGAAAAATGTTCACGTGAGTACAAATTAATTTATTTTGAGCTAGATGCTGAGCTAGAGGATGAGCTAGAGGCTGATTGTCAGTAGCTCAGTGGTGAGCGCATCTGCCTGTTAAACGGCAGACCCGTGTTCGACCCACGGCTGCGCCAACCTTTTTTTTTTTGATCAGTGCAACAAATGGAAATGAGAAAAAAAAAGCAAGTGAATAAAATGTTTTAAAAAGTTAAAATTTGACAAGTGAGATAAGGCTGATTCACATATAAAAAATTTTGGAAACAAAAATTTTTTTGACACAGTCATACTTCACCAATCCAAAATTGTCGTGTTCATAACGATCTTTTTTATTGGAAGGGATTTTTAATTGTATATAGTCGATTTAGAATAGCCTTATTTGTCATAGACTATTTCGATGCTTTTCAAGCAAAAACTCTGGGGGCACTTTTTTGGTACTCAAATAGGTAGTTGGCAAGCTCTATAAGACTATATAGTTCTCATTGAGAAACTCTACATTTTCGTCACACCACTCCCTTGTGAGAAGTTGTAGGGCAATCACAGCAACACACACAAAACATAACATGCAGCCAAACATCTCAAATTTCGGCTTTTCGATTGTGAAACCTCTTCGGTCTCGGAGAAACGAACGAAAGTCAGTGAAAAAAGTTCGCTCCACAGGGACTTTTTTCTCAGCGTCTCTTCCCTCTCATCTTTGTTATTTTTCATTGGACTGGTCAGTTCTTTCGCTAGATTATAAAAGGCGTCGAACTAGGCTCGACTCAACTTTTTGTCATTTATTTTTGAAAAAATATTTGTTTTTCGCCGTTTTCAAAAAGAAGCTTTCACCTTTCAGACCAGAATAAATCCTATTTTTTTCTCATTCAATTTATTACAGTTCACATGCCATGTATTAAAAAAAATATTTAAACCGAAATAAAAGAGTTTTTTTTCCTGGCACTCAGTTTTCACACTTTTCTCAAAAATAACAGACTTAAGAACTATGATAATATAGCATTTACTAGATGAATGTTTTTCTTATTAACAGTTTATTCAACATAATACCCGGATATTAATCAAATTTTAATCCCCAAGGTATCGCTTGTTTCTCAGAAATATCCAATGAGTTCAGATGATGATATAAAATTGACATTCATTAGTTTTCATTTGTTTTACAGTTAGATCCGTAATTTTTTCACAAATCTATGCTATTGATTTATAAAATCTATTAATTTTTGGTTATGGGGTGATTCAGTCGAATTAATCGACGTGATTTTGTCAATTAATTGACAAAAAATCCGAGTCTTTTATGGAACGATTCATGAACGAAAAATAAAGAAAAAAATTAATATTTTAATTCAAAAACCCGATTCATGAAACGGAAATAAATTGAATTAATTTCCAATTTTTTCCAATCAAAAAAACAAAAATTAAAAAGGTCACAATGAGAATATACACGGTTTCTCTGTAAAAAAAAAAGAAATTGAATAAAACGTGAAAATATTTTAGAACCGTGTATATTCTCATTGTGACCTTTTTAATTTTTGTTTTTTTGATTGGAAAAAATTGGAAATTAATTCAATTTATTTCCGTTTCATGAATCGGGTTTTTGAATTAAAATATTAATTTTTTTCTTTATTTTTCGTTCATGAATCATTCCATTAGGTAGATTGATTTCACGTTTTTGTCTATTTATCGCATTCATTTCTTGCCAAAAATTCGATTAATTGCATAAAAAACACACACACCAAAAGTATTTGGAACACGTTTTAAAAGAAAGGTCAAATAAATTCTATTTTATATTGCAATTCCCCATTTTGCATGCGATTAATTGCAAAAAAAACATGGAATTAATTGACAAAAACGTGAAAAAATCTCCAAAAAATGACTCAGACTTTCTGTCAATTAATCGTAAAAATTTCGAATTGAATCACCCCATTAAAATTTCAAAACTACAGGGATATGGCTACTTTGCAACGGTCAATTCTAGGGTTGAAAAGTATTATCAATCACTTTCAAAAAACACAGGCAGTTGCTAACCGGTCGGAAACCAGAGAAAACGGGCAAACCGACAGGTTTCGTACTGGTTTCCCTCTGGTTTTCGTAAAAATAAAAAAACCGATCGGTTTCCGAAGAGAAGAAACAAATGAAAAACCGACGGGTATCCAATGCTTGGCGGACTAGGTTTTTTTTTGGTTTTTTCGTACATAAATAATTTTATCTTCTTTTTTTTTTGCAGACTTTTTTGTCGTTTTACATGTTTTGTAGCGTGTTCTATGTCAAATATTGATATGTAGTAATGAAATACTAAAAAGCCTTGTACTCTATGAGATTTTTTTCCAAAATTAGTGTTGCGCCGTCTCCATTTTTAGAATATATAGAACTTTCGGAGAAAAAGAAGTGAGTCTTCGACGATGATGTTCGAAAATATAAACTCTGTTCCAATTCAATCAATCGTCGATTCTCCAACTGCTTCGATAAATGAACCATCGACTCCGAAAACTTCGAAGATACATAAATTTTTCACAAAAACACTGATGAAACCGGTGTCAATGGCTAAGACGCTTTATTTCGATGTAAATGCGAATCGTGGTCTCGACGATGAGTTAACCAAATGCGATGTCCAAAGCTGAAAAAAAACCGAAAAATCAGCGAAAAAAAACGTTCAAAGCTTCCGCCTGATTCTCTCTGTTCCACACACTCTCTCGAGAGTACTGTACGAGGTCTCGACGCGATTGAACGAAATGGTGTGTGAAACAGAGAGAGTGCTTTGAACGTTTTTTTTTCGCTGATTTTTCGGTTTTTTTTTCAGCTTTGAACATCGCAAAAGTTAGTTTGTAATTGAATTGTTCACAGAAAAAATGGCTATTCTCTGATAAATTTTTCAAACATCTTTACCAGTATTTTGGGGAAAAAACTCAGACTCCAAAGACCGTATTTTACAGATGTTGAAACAGAAGAAAATGAGAGGAAATCCTCGTATTGATCTGCAAGAAGTTTTGAGAATTGCTGGGAATTCAACAGGAATTGTGAAAGATCTAGCACTGGCGCACGTCACCCTTATTGACAAGCTATTTTTTCGTGCAAAAAATGTTTGAAATTTTACGTTTTAGGTCAACGACCTCACTGAAATGGTCTCAAAACTGATGGCGGATTCTAAGGCACGATCCGAAGATCAATGTTATCTCGACTTCTCAGATCCAGGAGATTCAGTCTTCAAATTGCCGAATGGACATTGTTATGATATTCTACATTATATTGACTACGATTTGATGGAGAGATGTAGTGGGAAATGTTTGGAAGAGATTTCGAGCGAAATAGTGAGATGTGTTTTTGCGGTGGTAAGTGGTTTCGACTTTGAAGCATCGAAAATAGACAAAAAGTTCATAAAAGATTGTGTTCATTTCAGCTCGTTTTGATTGATGGGCACAATGTGATTGCGATGACAGCAGTTTGTAAAAAGTCTAGCGGGGTGATCTATGTACCAGTTGGAGAAGAAGTTCTTACAATTTTTACGGGTGAGTTCACAGAAAAATAGAAATCACGTACTAGTTTTTTATCACAGAATTCGTGTTTAAAAACACAAGAGGACACGACAACCCGAACGCCAAAATCATTATCAGAACTGCTGTTCGTCAAGTAACTTCAGAATACTTGTGAGTACAACGAGTAACAATAACTAAAAATTGTTTTTATTTAAGGTCAAACGCTCGAAAAAACTTGAGAAAAAATGAAGGCGGCAAAGAAACTATTGCGATTTGCCTGGCTGAACTTCAGGCTTATTTGGCATCACAAGAAGATGGAAATGGCAACGACTGATTTTCACAAATCCAGTGAAGTTTGAAATTTTTGTTTTGTTTTGTTGTTATATTAGCCTCTTGCCATGTTTTTTTGACTGAAAGGCCCTGTGCTCATTGAACTTTTGTTAGTGTTATTTACACCATTCTATGCTCCGGGACATTCGAATTAAGGATGATTTCAAGTTCCGTAATTCTCATTGTGAAATCTTTTTGGATTTATCTCGCTTGAACCTAATTTTCTAATCTGAAAGCATATATCAAAAAAGTTTCTTTCTTGAATGGCGTGAAAAATACTACCAAACTTTCGATTGGAATGGGAACTTTCAATAATTGTTAAATTGTTTTTTTTTTTTTTTGTAATAAATTTTAGAAGAATAAAAGAACTGAAGAATGCTAATTGAGAGGTAAAACAGCTTATGTGAGCAGCAAAATTTGTTTGAAAAATGTTTTTAAAAAACCCGTCGGTTGCCGAACAAAACAAACCGGTCGGTTTCCTACCGGTTTCTCTTCTAATTCCTGTACTTAACCGATCGGTCAAGCAAAACAAAAACCGACCGGTTTCTCATCGGTTTCCGACCGGTTCGCAACTGCCTGTGAAAGAAGATTTGCTTCAGTCCTAGAAGTTTTAATGATCCAAAAACCAGATTTACAATTCTTTTGATTCAAACTCAAGTTTTTTGAACCGAAAAATTCCCGCACGAACGAAAGTCAGTGGGTAAGTTTGCTTCATAGAAACTAAGCGCCGTTTATTCATTGGGCTAACATAATGTGAAAAAATTTCATGTTCGATTGGTTCGGAGCATTTTACAACTCGAAAAAAATAAATATCCGTTCTCAAAGATAACAATTGAAAAAAAATATAAATATACGTTTCGAAAAATTCAAATAATGTTGATTCACAAATGTTCAATGTTAGTACTATTTTAGTAAGACCTGACTATATTTCTATGTAAACGAAGAAAAGGTAGCAACGTTTCAAGATAATATAAATTTTTAATGTCGTTATATTCAGAATTATATGGACAACAAAATTTGGCCGTTAAATGAGATATAAATTTCCAATTTTTCGACAAAACACACGCAAAATACCGTATTTTTCGAAATTTATTTTAAAACTAGCGGCCAAATTTTTTTGCCCACATAAAATTCAAAAATGTATTTAAAAAATTTGTTTTTAACATAGTCCAGGGTTTTTCAGGAAACCCGGACAGCCGATGACACACACAAAACATAGCCTGCAACCGAACGCCTAAGATATCGGCAACTCGTATGAACTACCTTTCTGGTTTTCAGAGAGACATACGAAAATCGGTGGGTCAAGTTTGCTTCATAGAGGTTTCGTCGTCTCAACCGCTCTTCTCTTCCATCTCTGTAGTTTTTTCATTAAACTGATATAGCGTGGCTCTTTGCTAATAATCGAATTTCTAAAAATCAAGCATCATGTCACCTCAGTTTCAATAACACAATTCATTGCTGTCAAAAAATAGTCTATGTCGAAGATTTAGTTGCTTGTTTCCCACAAATAAATCCAATAATCGACGGGCTCCAAGCATCACCTCCTAATTTATAATTCACTTCAACATCGTCAAACTTGCCAAAAGAATCATCACTGGCATTGCTATACACACGCATGACTACGCCATCTTGCGCACTACTGAAAAAATAATATACATGGGAAAATCATCAAATCTGGATTAGCTAACATACCCATTATTATCCGGTTGATCATCTATCCACCAATTTGTTGTGACCGATGTCGTGAAAGTATCCATCCAATGAAAACCTGCTGCAGTCCCACATAAGCCTGTGTTCAATAATGTACAATCTGTGTTCCTTTCCAAACCAATTCATATCAATCCCCATGTCCTATTCAGCGATTTCAAATGATCACTAACCGCGGTCGCCACCTTAGTTCGCTCATCATCGTTCTGAAAACCACCCAATGTTCCATTTTGGTGATTGCAGATGTTTATCGCGTCGGAACGTTGAGGGTAGCCGACGAAATATATCCGCCAACACCAGTTATAACCAGTGCGTGCTGATTTCTTCCACATACTGTCCGGGCAGCCGAGTTTTGTCTTATCAATTGTTGTTGTTGTTGTTGTTGCTTTTTGAGTGATTGTAGTATGAGTTAAAACTTCTGGGAAAATGAATATTATCAGTTTTTCCAAATCAACATCACAAAGCGAGTTTGACGAACAAAACTAGTGCTATCAAGGAAGAATAGAGAATCTTTGATGAAAACTTTTGAAAAACATCAAAGGGGGGTATGACGAAAAAGTAAGTTGTGTTCAAATTAAAGAGTACCACTGACATAGTAAAACTACCAAGGGAATTTTTACCGAAAAGCCTAGTATTCGAGAAAATTGGATTTAGAACTTTTTTTTGAACGTATACATGTACGTGGAAAATACGAAGGGGATGTAAAAATTTCTCGAATACTAGGCCTTCCTGTGAAAATTCCCTTGGAGGTTATAGAATATCGATGGTTCTCTTTCTTTTGAACATAATTAAATTTTCGGTGAACCTCCCCCTCGAAGTTTTTTTTTTGTGCAGCTCCCACCAATTTCGTTGTGTTCAAAAGAAAGAGCATCATCGATATAGTAACCTCCAAGGGAATTTTCACCGGAAAGCCTAGTATTCGAAACATTTTTTACATTATTTTTTCTGGCCGCGTCCTACACGTTTTTGTATTGTATCAGCTATTATTACATGTGGGTCCCGAAATAATATAATAACAGGTATCATTTTCACGCACGAATTTCTTCTTTCTTTACATCTCGATTTTTGAGCATGAATTTCATTCAGGGCTTCTACATACAAATATTCTGGGAAATACCTGTTGATTTTTCGAATCTTTTATGTGATTATATCATTCTAGCACACTTATATTTTTTCGTATACTATAATAGGACCAACTTTTTCTTCCTAATTCATTGTCCGAGTTACTAACCTTCTAGAATCGATCCCTCCTTTATCATTTTGCTCATCGGTATCTTGCTCCCATCACAACCTTTTCCAGTATAATGAACTGTCAATGTATCAGTCTCTTCATCATAAACATGGTATTGCCCTGATAATCTAAATTCAACCACCAGAAAAAAAAATAAAATTGGATTATACATTAGAGTATTGGAACCAGAATGAGAAAACTAAAAAAAAAATCAATTTTTCGGTTTTTCCGGAGATTGTTTGGATAATTTATGGATGACAACGGATGATTTTTTGGTTGCTGGTGTCTGAAGAGAGCAAGAATTGTATGAAGCTTCGTTTCTTTCAAGGAAATGTATTGAACTGAAGGCATGATTATGTTGAGAATCATAATAATACAAACAAAGTACAATAGAGGAAAACACACACAAAACATAGCATGCAGCTAAACGACTCAAATGTCGGCTTATCGCTTGAAAAAACCTCTACGGTTCTCGGAGAAACGAACGAAAGTCAGTGAAACAAGTTCGCTCCATAGAGACTTTGTTTTCTCAGCGTCTCTTCACTCTAATTTTGTCGTTTCTTTCATTTGACATTTCAGCTTATCCTTCGCTTAATTGTAAAAGGTGTCGAACTAGACTCGGCTCACCTTTTGTTATTTGTTTTTGAAAAAATATTTTTTCGCCGTTTTCAAAAAGAAGCAGAAAAATTAGATTCTGACCTTTCAGACCAGAATAAATACTGTGTTTTTCTCATTGTTATCACAGTTCATATCTATGGATATAAGCATGAACTGACAAAAAAATTTAAACCCCAAATAAATGAGTTTTTTGAAACGTATATATTCCTGGCTCTCAATTTTCACACTTTTTCTCAAAAATAAATCAAGAATTATTATAATATAAAATTAGGACGATTCATTTTTTAGATTTACAACCTAGGTTTTCAAACCATCAGAAAACAGAACCCTATTTTGCATTCAGTGTGTTCCAAAAATCAAAAGTTAGGTTCCATAACACTTATTCATTTTTCACAATAAAATAGTCTAATTAGAAGATTTAGTTGCTTGTTTCCCACAAATGAACCCAACAATTGTCGGACTCCTAGCATCACTTCCTGATTTATAATTCACTTCAACATCGTCAAATTTGCCAGAAGAATTATCACTGGCATTGCTATACACACGCATGACTGCGCCATCTTGCGCATTACTGAAAAAACAATAAACTTTGGAAAATCATAAAATCTGGATTATCTAACATACCCATGATTATCCTGTTGATTATCTATCCACCAATTTGTTGTGACCGATGTCGTGAAAGTATCCATCCAATGAAAACCCGATCCAGTCCCACATAAACCTGTGTTCAATGTTAGACAATTTTTATTCCTCTCCAGTCCGATCCATATCAATCCCCATGTCATATTGTTTTTCTTCAAGTAATCGTTAACCGCGGCCGCCACTTTGGTTCGCTCATTATCGTTCTGGAACCCACCCAATGTTCCAGTTTGGTGATTGCAGATGTTTATCGCGTCGGAACGTTGAGTGTAGCCGACGAAGAATATCTGCCAACACCAGTTATAACCAGTGTGTGCTGATTTCTTCCACATACTGTCCGGGCAGCCGAGTTTTGTCTTATCAATTGTTGTTGTTTTTTGCGTGGTTGTAGTATAAGTGGAAACTTCTAAAAAAAATCAAAATCATCAGGTTTTTCAGATAAACATAATTCTGAGTTAGGTCGCTTTTTTATAGAGGGAGTTTGATGAATAAAACTAGAGCTATCAGGGAAGAATATAATTTTTCAGAGACAGATTGGAAAGAACTAAATTTCAAAAATCAACTCAATACTTTCAGCGAAGTGATTTTCACCCATTTTAATTTTTCATAGAAAATCAATTTTTCAATTACCTCCTCGGCAAACCCAGCACAAATTTAAAAAATATGAATATTTACATTTTTTTACATGAACATTTTTGGGTTATATGTAGAAGTGAAATTTTCATATAATAGAGATCTAAAGAAAAAAATCACGTAAACTGTTTTTTAATCATATTTTTGAAACCTCTGCTAACTGATTTTTTATATAAAATTCAAACCGCTGAAAGTTTTATGATTTTGGGGTTTTAATCTTAACAGTGTTGGCTTTAATTTCCAATACACTTTGTCGATTTTATTGGTATTGCTGTTAAGCTTAGTGAATTGCAGGAAAAAAACTCGTATTCGAGTGTTAGGGTCAGATTTTATTCATAATCCTTGTTGATTTTTCGAATCCTTTATTCTAGGACACCCATATCTTCCATATACTAAAATATGACCCAATTCTCTTTGCAGGCACCTATTATTTTGTTCCTAATTCATTGTCCAAGTTACTAACCTTCTAGAATCAATCCCTCCTTGATCACTTTGTTCATCGGTATCTTGCTCCCATCACAACCTTTTCCAGTATAATGAACTGTCAATGTATCAGTCTCTTCATCATAAACATGGTATTGCCCTGATAACCTAAATTCAACCACCAGAAATAAAAATAAAATTGGATTATACATTAGAGTATTGGAACCAGAATGAGAAAACTAAAAAAAAAATCATTGTTTGCTTCTCTGGAGAACTTTTGAACAATTTATGTTTGACAACGGACAACTTGTTGGTTGTCGATGTCTGTGAAGAGCAATTTGTATGGCACCTGGAGGCAAGCTTGTGTCTTTTGAGTTGTTTTTTTTCAGAAATTTTCGAGCAATGGACCTTGATAAGTACCTCATAAACAACAAAATAATTTCATTCCAACAAAGAATTCAATTCATGATGCTTTAGTGGCCACTTTTCCACAAACATATCCTATAATATTCGGGCCATCGGGAGCTGGATAATAGATCGATTCAACATCATCAAATTTGCCAGAAGCATTGTTAGCACTATTTTTGTAAACACGCATAACTACATCCGGTTGAGCACCACTGAAAATATATTGTTATGATTTTTTTTCAAGATTTAGTGCAGGTAAGACGGCTGTGTTTTTGAGTGTCAAACGGTGGTCTCTCGAGTGGCGTGAATAACATTTTGATAACATTAATTGGGTTTATCAAGTTTATTTAATCAAAAAACAGAAGATAGACGCTGAAAATGGTTTTGTTTGGGTTTTAAAAAACATGCGGAATCTATTGTTATGAGTTTGACGTCAAAATGTCCAGCTCAAAACTTATTTCTGAGATGTTTGTGAAAAACTCAAATTTTAAAATCGTGAGTAGGATGGTCAATTTGGTATACACACAAATTTGTATTAAATTTCAAGTGTGTGGCACCGAACTTGTGTAGAACCATACTCCATATTACTTCCGAAAAAAATCATCGAGAAATTCAATTCCGATTTTTTTTCGGTATTAAACTTAATTCCGATTTTTTACTTCAAAATGTTTCGATATTGTATGTATAGCTTTGCTGTTTTAAATTAGAACCAAAAATCAAGAAAACGATTAAATGAAAAATAAATTAAACTAATATTCAGAGTTAAATTTAACCAATAGTTTTTCAGTCATTTTTTTTCTATTTTAATAGTTTGTTTGAGAATTGGTTCCGACACCATACAGTTTTGAAAATAGTCAGAGTTTTCGGGATTTTGGAACCTTCCGGTTCCGTTTCCGCACAAGCCTGTGTGGCACCCATCAGACTTCCACATACTTATTATTATCCGGTTGCCCACTTATCCACCAACTTGTAGTACTTGCTGTCGGATAATCAGTGAATCCATCGGTCCACTCGAAACCTCCCCCAGTTCCACAAGTTCCACTATCCGATGTTAGACATTTTGTAGTTCTCTGCATTCCAATCCATATCAATCCCCATGTAATATTATTTGTTTTCAAGTAAGTATTGACCTTGGCTGCCACATTGATCCGATCTGTATCTGTTTGAATCCCACTCAAATTTCCAGTTTGTTTCACGCATAGATTTTGCGCAACAGCCTGAGTCTTATAGGTTTTGAAGAATACCTGCCAGCACCAATTGTATCCGCTACGTTGGACCTTTGTCCAGCTATTATCTGGACAATTGAGAGTTGTCTTATCCACATATTTTGTTGTTGTCGTCGTTTTTTTGGTTGTTGTAGTGGTGGCTGTTAAAAACATAGAGTTCTCTGAGTCATGGAGCAACCTACAAACCTTGAAGAATCGATCCGGATTGGATCACTTTGCTGATCACCGCATTGTTACCATCACAATTATCTGTCTTATAATACACTGTCAACGTATCCGTCGTTGTGTCATAGACATGATACGGACCAGCAAAATTAATAAAAAATAGGAAAATGAATGAAATAATAGAAAACATATTGAAACAAACAAGGAGACGAAATCTGACTAAAAATAAAATATTTATATGTTTTTTTTTTTTGTTTTATGTTTGACGACGGATCATTTATGGATGGACGAAACGAAAATAAACTTGGCTAAACGTAGAATGAAGAATGTTTGACTGGTCTGAATGGTAGATCTGTGAATCTGAAACCCTGACACATCACGTATTGTTCAACTGGTGAAATATAGGTTTTTTGAATTTTTTATTGTAACTTATCAGGCTGGCGGGGAAACGGAAAATGTTTCAACAAATATCGACTGTTCGTGAGGTCCGAAACTTAATTTTTCATCAGAATTTGTGAAATTACAAATAAACCCTCCTAAAAATAATCCTAAAGTCCACGAAAACTACAGTAAGCCATTGATCAAGATTGATCGGAGATATTTTCGAACTTTTAAAATTCGTTTTTTTTCCTCTATGTATGTATATTTAAATTGGTTTTTTGAAGCATATTCTTTCTAGTTTCAGATTTTAAGGATTTTCCAGAACCCCCATCAGAATTTCTGAATTTCGAAACCACGATCAGAAGAATTACAAGACATGATGTCCGAAACTTAATTTTTCATGATAATTTGGGAAATTACAGAATAAACCCTCCTAAAAATAGTTCTGAAGTATAAAATCCCCAAAAACTACAGTAACCCAGTGATGAAAGAAATGTTAAAACTACGCAGATTGGAAGGAAATTCCTAATAATTAAAATTTCGAAAACCATATACAAATAGATAGATTTTTTTGAAACGTTTTCTTCCTGCTTTTAGATTTTCCTATGGATTCAAGAATTTTTCAGAACCCAATCATCATTTCTGAATTTCTGAATCACGATCAGAATCATAAGACTCGAAGTCCGAAGCTTAATTTTTCATGAGAATTTGTGAAATTACAGAATAAATCCTGAAGTACAAATTCCACAAAAACTACAGTACCCCAGTGATGAAAACTGATAACATTAGATTGATCGGTGATGTTTTTCAAATGTTTGAAAGTTTGAGATCTATAGACAAATGGATATTTCGAAACGTATGTATACTTCCTAGCCTATAGATTTCAAGATTTTTCGGAACTCAATCGTGATTTCTGAATTTCTGAAGCACGATCAGAATCACAAGATAAGAGGTCCGAAACTCAAGTTTTCATGATAATTTGTGAAATTACATAATAAATCCTGAAGTATAAAATCCCACAAAAACTACAGTACCCCAGTGATGAAAACTGATAACATCGGAGATGTTTTTCAAATGTTTGAAAATTCGAAGCCTATATATAAATGGATTGTTTGAATCGTATTCTTTCTGGTTTAAGATTTACCCATTCAATCAGCATTTCAGAATTTCTGAATCACGATCAGAATCACAAGATAAGATGTCCGAAACTCAATTTTTCATGATAATTTGTGAAATTACAGAATAAACCCTCCAAACAATAATTCTGAAGTACAAAGTCCACAAAAACTACAGTAACCCATTGATGAAGAGTGATCGGAGATTTTTTTCGAATGTTTAAAATTTCGAAACCTATAGATAAATGGATTTTTTGAAACGTATATTTTCTAGTTTTAGATTTACCCATGGGTTTCAAAATTTTTCAGAACCCAATCAGAATTTCAGAATTTTTCAATCACGATCATAATCACAAAAAAAAACAGCAAAAATTCTTAGTTCCAATCCTTCGAACCTCACAAACAACAAAAATCACTTTATTCATGAATATGTAGCCACTTTTCCACAAACATATCCCACCATTTCAGGTCCTGTTTCATCTGTAGCATACGGGGATTGAACGTCATCGAGTTTGCCAGAATACAGATTAAGTGTGGTGTTATACACCCGCATGGCCACATCTGGCTGACCACCTCTGAAAACACTAGTTTTGGTGGCTCTTTGAAGATCCTAAATCAGCTTACTTAAAATTATCCGGTTGATTAGGTAACCACCATACAATTGTTGTCGCCGATGTTGTATAGTTCGTAGAACCATCCGTCCAAATGAATCCGCCTCCAGTTCCACATACACCACTGTCCAATGTTAAACAATTTTCAGTTCTTTGCATTCCAATCCATATCATTCCCCATTTCTTATTTTCAGACTTTAACCACTGTTGAACACTGGCCGCTACATTGAGTCGCTCTTGATTGTTTTGAAACCCGCTCAAATTTGCATCTCTGCTACGACAATCTTTCTGCGCGTCGTCGCGTGTCTTGTAAAGTTTGAAGAATACCTGCCAACACCAATTGTAACCACTTCGCGTTTCTTTTGTCCAATTACCATTTTGACAGTTTAACTTGGTCTTATCGACGGGTTTAGTTGTTTTGCCTTCGACTTTTTTCTTGGTGGTTGTGGTCGCTTTTTTGGTTGTCGTTGTTTTTTTAGTTGTAGTTGTTTTTGGCGTTGTTCTCGTAGTCGTCGTCGCTTCTGAAACCCTTGAGTTCCGTAAAAGCATTCCTCGATACCAATTAAAATTGACCAACCCTTTTGGAGATTGAAGCTAACCCTGTCAGAATACAAAATCATCCCAAAATGTTGTTTTTTTTTGACATATTTTCAGCGAAAATATGAAACTGGAGAACACGTCATACTTGTAGTATTTGTGATAGTTGATCATTGATAAGCTGTGCCTTTCAGATCACTATTGAACTTGTTATTTCGAGAATTTTAAATAACGGAACTAAAAATTTTGAAAAAAGTAGGATTTTTCTTGAAATTCAGGACTTTTTTCAAATTCGAAGTAGAAACTAGAAACTGTATTGATTTCATCAATAAAGTTCAATATTCCAAAGGTTCCGAAAGTTGCGAGAAATTGGTTCCGCACAAGCCTGTTGCTAACTTTTTTTACCTCACTATTAAGTATTAACGGCTACTCGAGTACTGGAGATGCAGTCTTATAGTTGTCACTCCGCGGATCACGATGCTGCTGGTCTCATATGCAAAACTCCAAAAAATATGGTCAAACTTAAAAACAGAATTTTTGGTGTTCAACTTGAAGTTTTTCACATGTTTATTGGCAACATTGTGATCAGCGGGTCAAAAACCATAAGGTTACATACATCTTCCGCATTTCAGAAGTCGTTAATACCTTTCCCTTGTTAGACTAACCTCGAAGAATCCCTCCAGTTTTTATCACTTTGCTCATCGTCACCTCACTCCCATCACAACCTTTTCCAATATAATGCACTGTCAATGTATCCGTCTCTGCGTTATAAACATAATACTGTTCAGATATCTTAAATTCAGTCAAAACAAAAACAAGAACAAATAAATACATAAAAGTTCTTTTGGTTTCTTGAAATTGAAATGAAAATACTAGAAATGTTTTATGTATTTATGTATCTGAGTTGACTAGCAACGGACTATTTTTGGATCAAAAGTTTGTAATGTGATGTGCAAAGTAGACAAAAATGCAAAAAATTTACAAAAAAAAATGTGCAATGTGTGAATTATTTTTGCAGAAAATTTGCAAGTTTTCAAACAGCGCGGGGGTTACTGTTGCAGCCTGTCATGCGTGTCAAACAACCCCGCGAACTTAAATTGTTTGAATTCCAATGTATTTCTTTTTTTAACTTATTTCGCGGGGTTGTTAGATACGCATGACATCTGCAACAGTAACCCCCGCGCTGTTTGAAAACTTGCAAATTTTCTGCAAAAATAATTCACACATTGCACTTTTTTTTTTTGTAAATTTTTTGCATTTTTGTCTACTTTGCACATCGCATAAGAAAAAATAATAAAATAGTTATGTTACTGTAGTCTCAGAGTTTCTCTGAAATAATTTTGCACCAAAAACTCAATTATTATCAATAGAGCGTATGGGGTCGTTTCATGAGTAATCCAGGAGTTCAGGTCAATGTTGATTTAAAAAAAAACAATTTAAAATGAATCTGAACGCGGAAAAATATTTGAGAATATGCGTGAATCGGAAATCAGGTTTTATACGTTTCAAAATGATTATTTTCTGGGATTTTCAATTTTTGGAGTTGTGAATTTTCTGAAATCATGAATCGTTGAAGTTTTCAGTGAACTGAGCTGAACTTTGAAAAAATGATTTTTGCACAAAAATGTTCAGGTATATAGGGTGTAAGGTTGCAAAATCGGGCCGCCCGTTCGCCCGTTTTCCGAAAGGCCCGTTTGCACGTTCGCCCGTTCACCCAAACGCCCAAAAAGACAAACACCCGTTTGCCCGCGCCCGTTCATTCGTTCGCCCGTTCGCCCGTTCGCCCGTTCGCCCGTTTGCCCGTTTGCTCGTTTGCCCGTTCGCCCGTTCATCCGTTTGCACGTTTGTCTTTTTTCTTGTTTTTTTTTCTTTATTATTTGTCTCGAACAAATGACCGGACAAACGGACAAACGGGCGTTCGGGCGTTCGGGCGAACGGATAAACGGATGCGGGCATTCGGGCGAACGGGCGAACAGGTAAAGGGATGAACGGGCGTGCAGGGAAACGGGCGCGGGCGAACGGGTGCGAGAATAAACGGGCGAACGGGCGTTTGTTTATACAAGCCTAACAGGATTTCATCAAGTGTTTAACCTAGATCTTCGAAGATTTCATTTTTTCATCTAATATCTAAATGTTATTCCTTTTATCCGTTAGCCCGTTCGCCCGTTCGCCCGAACGCCCGAACGCCCGTTTTTCCGTTTGTCCGGTCATTTGTTCGAGACAAATAATAAAGAAAACAACAAGAAAAAAGACAAACGTGCAAACGGATGAACGGTTGAACGGGAATTTTCAAAACTAATTTTCAAAGTATTACAGTATGTGACGTGAAGTTCTATCTAAATCTTTTATCATAAGAGAGCAAACGATAAAACAAACGTAAAAAAAAAAATTTTGAAATGTATAAAATTTAGAACTGCAGGAAAAACTTCTAAACGGATCAAGTTTTCAAAATTGAGACATAGAATTATCACGTTTCAATTTGCTTTCAGCAATTTTTGGAAATAAACTCCAGAATTCATCGAGGCACAAGGAATAAGGCAATCAATATTCAGCTACTGTTTTGATAGTGATAGTTGGAATCATGAATGAAAAAGGAACTTTTGAAACCATGTATTCTCGCACATTTTCAGATAACATTTTCGGTTGCCAGGCGTTGGTTGAACAAAAAACTGCCACCAGAACAAATTTTTGATCTATCAAACGGAATAGTTAGTAAAAATAAGAAAATCAGACATTTGTAGATCAAAATATCTTAAAGTGAAAGAAACAGAAAGTCGAAATGGATAATAAAACAATTTTGATCATATTTACATAATTTAAAAAAAAAACATTTGTCCAAATCTTTTATTTCTTGAGACCGCTGAAAGATGAAACCTCCGAAATATACGTTTCAAAAAGTTATTTTATTTGTGGACAAGAAATTTCTATGTTTGAATGTACATACACCCATATAATATTAGTCTATCATCCTATTTGAGTTTACTATTTATCATCTTATTTTTTTTCATTCTTATTATGCTACCTTAATCTCCCATTTTTTCACATGTGATTCTTTTTCTTCCACTTTTGTGTAGTGTAGTTTGTATGAATAAATAAATAAATAAATAATGTTATCAATTTAAGCAAAACTTTAGTCGATTATCGCAATTTTTCTACCAGAATATTGGATTTTCATAATTTCTCGGATTTCAAAATCAAATCGTACAGACCCGATGTATATAATAGATAAATGTTTCAAAAAATATTCAGAATTTAATTTAAAATCTAAAGTGTAAAAACGAAAACTACAGTATGCTGATGACCGATATTTGCGACTATCCGGTCTAGTTTAAAAACGACGTTCTTACTTTAGCTTTGTTCAAAATTTTCATTGAGTTGAGTTGATAAATCGGGAATATATAGTTTGAAAAAAAAGGTGATTTTGAATTAGTTTCCTCAGTTTTCAGAAAACTGGTCAAGTGAAGCATGTGTAGAATGTAACCACATATCATCTTGGCAAATCCTGAGACAGGCCACCTGAATCGGATTTGGTCGGATAAAAAACAAACCCCTAAATAGGATCAGAACGGAATCAGTCAACCACCAAAAAAAATTACTGAAACGGATCTGTTTCGAAAAATAACAGTTATAATTCTCAGGAATTAAAGATCTTTTTGAAGTAAAGTTTCACAAAATTTTGTTCCAATACGATTTTCGGGTTCGATTCAGCAAAACATGAGATTTTTTAAAATTAATTTTCACAGTTTCTAGAACTCTCAGAAAGGGCGCTCGTGTCAACAATGTTATATTTTATTCACAAAACTTTATATGAATAATATATTTATGAAATCGCCGCCTGCATTCCACAAATATATCCAGCAATCACACTGGTAGTTGCACATCCAATATCATCCAACATCCCAATATCACTACCCAAAAGAAGCATACCCACACAATACCTGAAATACGATATTCATTCACAAGATACTCAAAGCTATTCAGGCCAAACTAACCCTGTACAATCTGGCTGACCAGTCGCAAATTGTATCTCATTTTCTGTTGGGGTGAATCCATCAGTCCAATTATAAGCTGCTGATAATAAATTTGTGGAACCTCCTTTCATGCATGTCGACATTCGTACCGCTCCAACAAACAGATAGAAATTGTTGATTTTAGAAGATGTTGCTATATCTGGAATTGTATCTTATCCTTGTTCTCGCTAACTTCTTGTCTTACCCGCAACAGCCTGTCTCTCCGCATCGTTCAAAAAGCCAGCCAGCGTACCACCTTTGTTATAACAACTTTGTTCAGCCTCGTTGGATGTGACACCATTGGCAGCGACCACCAAGAAACACCAATTATAGGTTGAACGGAAGACTTGGAGCCAACCACTTGGGCATTTTAAACTGGTCAAGTTAGTGGTGCTGGGTTCTGTGAAATGATATAAGTGAATCAATATCGGAAAGTTTGTGAAAGAACCGATCTGAATCCGATTTTTTGGTGGATACAAAAAGAGAGGTAGTTCTTGGAAATACCTGAATCAAACCGGCTCAAAAAAATGAGCTGGTCCAATTCTTGTAATTTTCTTATTTAGACTCGAAAATAGAACGATAACAAACTTCTGTCAAACTTTACTTCTCGAAGGTTTTTAGTTTCTAAGATTTGTAAAATTTATACAAAAAGTAGGATAAGATCCGTTTCAGGAAATTTTTTCGGTTGTGAACTGAACTCGTTCTGATCCAATTTTTGGGTCCGGTTCAAAGAAATTCCAAAAAAAATGTATCACAAAAATAGTACAAATTTGTTTCTAATCGGGTCCGTTTCGGGATCTGCCAAGAAGATTTGTATGTGTTCACATCCTATACATGATCCACTCGACCAATTTTCTAAAACTCACCAACAATTTCAGTATTATGATGAGCCAATAACATCTCCGAATCTGAATCATAGGTATACCATAACTTGGTTTTACGAATCTCACAAGCCATTGAAACCAAAAAAATATAAAAGCCAACTAGAATTTCCATTTTTCCAACAACACAAATAAAATGAAAAGCATAGTTATAGTTGCCAAAGAAAAAACAATAAAATGATTTATTGGATGAGTTTCATGAAACATTTGCAAGTTTTCCACAAACATATCCACCAAAAGTTGAACTACTGCTCACTTTACATATAATATCATCGAAGGTTCCAGCATTTGTTCCAGACACAACCATAGCCACACAAAACCTAAACGTATTATTGTATTTTTCAGTCAACAGAATGTGGTTTTAGGTACCCAGTACAATCTGGATTGCCACTTGCCCATGTCATTCCAGCAGTTCCATTTGTATAACCATCGGTCCATTTATAAGCAGATGGGTCCGAAGAAAGTCGCATGGTACATGCGATTGTTGTGATAATTCCTACGTAGAGGTATGGTTCTGAGATTTTTAGGGATACTGCCATTTCTGAAATTAGGGATTTGAAATTGACATAAAAAGGGCCAATTTTTGAAACTTCTGGCTATATGATTTAATAATGCAAAATATCATTATTTTTACGTTTCAAACAACTAACTGATTTGTGTTTTCAAAATTTTGAGGATAAGCTTATAACTCAACTCCTCGACTTTTTATGGTGGTTACTGAAACGGGATCCGATCTGGTCAGATAAAAAATGGAGTTGAAAGTTTCTCCGTTTCACAAATTTCCGTTCTTGTTCGATTTTTTGGGTCTGATTATGGAAAACTGGACAAAAAATAGGGCCAGGTCCGTTTTTATCGGAACCGGTCTGATTTATGTGGTCTCAGGTTTTTATTAATGTCATTTTTGGTTCCCACAGATTTTCCAATCTGTGTGTATCAGACAACACATATTTCAGAATACAAGTATTGATATTTAAATATTGCCAATTTAAACTACTAGGATTGATATAGGTTACTGTAGTTACACATTTTACAATGTATGTACGTCTGGTATGTAAAGAATATTTCAATGTACATATCTCTGTTTTTCAATTTATTTTTCTTTGAAGAACCTGCGTTCTAAAACCCGTTATATATAACCCATGATCTATACGTTTCAAAAAATATTTAACTGTGGTTCAAGCATTTATAAAACTAATCCAAAGTTGTTAGTGAATTCGGAAAAAAAAAGACCAGAAAACATCTGATTTTTAGAGCGGTAATTTTGATTTTGAACGTTATTTACTAAAATAATATTATGGGGTGATTCAGTGGGGTGATTCAGATGCTAAAAAGTGTGCGTTTTTTTAAATAAAATACAATGCAGGAACCTCAAAAAAACGTGCGTTTAATTCAAAAAAATGACATTTCCTATGTAAAAAATAATTAAACGTGATTTTCCTGCATTGTATTTTAATTTAAAAAACGCACATTTTTTAGCATCTGCATCACCCCATTAGTAATGATCATGTTTTTCAATGTGAAACAAGGCTTTACCCAGGAAAACTTGTTTGTGCGAAAAGACTAAAACTACAGTAATCCAATGGAAGCAATAGAATATCAAGTTGTAAAATCTTTCTAAAACGTTGTTCTCCTAAAAATGTGCAAAAAAAATTAATCAACGAATAATACGTTTCACAATCTCATTTATCTGAGGTTTCACAATTTTGAAGATAATAGTTCTTCTTCAATCAACCTCTGCGCATTGTGATATCCTATTTTCCCACTTGAAACGTTTTCACAATTTTAAATATTTAATCAATAGAACAATCAGATTTTGTAGTAGCTTGTTTTGGCGTATCCAGAGAAGCTATAACTATCAATGGAACACTAGTTACCGGTGGTTCAAGGATTAATTAACGATTCCCATTTTCAGCGTTGATTATTTCAAGTATTTTTCGTATTTTTTCCATGAAATATTTTTTTAGATTTGCATTGTTTGAATCTGGTTTTTCAGGGGATATTGTTTTGAGAAAAAAAATTCGCGAAAATTTAACCAGATTTACGAAAACTTGAAATTTCTGAATCTCAGATCGATCAACACGAAATGTACAAAAATTAGAGGTCTTCTCACTTGAATAGTTCTGAAATTAATTTCAGAGAAAATGTAGAACATTTCTTTCATAAAAATCCTTTCAGAAAATGTCTCTACTAACTTAGGCGGACACTTTGGTCATCAAAAACACCAGCGGAAAAAAATTTTTCAAAAAAAAAATTTTTTTTTCAGAAATATTTTTTTCAGATTTGTATTTTTCTAGGCTGAATTCTACAAAACCTGGAATAATTTCCCTATAACCTTGGGCACAAATGTGCGAAATATTGGTACAAATGGACCATTTTTAGCTAAGTTACGACGTTTTAACCAATAGGGTATAAAATTTTGATCGCTGTACCAACAAACTTCAAAATTTCATAATCAGCGATAAAACCGTTTTTTGAAACGTATAGTTTCTAGATCTTAATGCACAGGTTTTTCAGAGTATACAATTTTGAAAATGACCTAACCGACTTTTCAACTCAATTTATCAATGCAATGCTTCTCAATGAAAATTTTGAACAAAGCTACAGTAAGAATGTGGTTTTTAAACTAGACCAGCTAGTAGCGAATATCGTCCATCGGCATACTGCAGTTTTCGTATTCAATTAAACTCGAAACAATTTTTGAAACATGTATCATATCTATCAGGTCTATAGAATTTGATTTTGAAGTCCGAGAAATTATGCAAATCCAATATTCTGGTAGAAAAATAGCGATAACCAAGAGTATAGAGCAAGTGTTAGAGACTACAGTTTTGTTTGGATTGATAACATTAAAATAGTAAACTCAAATAAGCTTATAGACTAATATTTCATGGAAGTATATTATCAAATTGAAAATAGATGAGAAAAATTAAATAAAAAATGAAAAATTATGAAAATGTCTCTTATTTCGAAATGAAATTAAACGTAATAATTCACATTCAAACATCGAAATTTTTTGTCCACAAATAAAAGAGATTTTTGAAACGTATATTTCGGAGGTTTCATCTTTCATCGGTTTCAAGAAATAACAGATTTGAACAAATGTTTTTTTATTATGTATGTTCAAAATTGTTTTATTTTACATTTCGACTATTTTTTCCTTTCACTTCAAGATATTGTGATCTACAAATGTCTGATTCTCTCATTTTTTACTAACTGTTGTGGTTTTGTCGGTTCAACAAGTAGATAGGTTAATATATTTATTGACCCTGGTAGGGGTAATAACACAACTGATTATAATAGGCGGTGAGAGAGCTTATATACAGGTGAACTGCGGCGTAAGCAACAATAATTTGTAAAAATAGCGGGGGAATAAAAGGGTAGATCAAATATAAATATTTGATCTAAAACATAATTAATTTTGTGGGACTAGTGTCCCAACATCTCCCTCACTAGAGGTTGACTCTTGATGATGCTTCTAAGCGATATGGAGACGTGACGGTGGTCGGCGTATGCGTGTTGATCGACGAGGTGGCGATGCAACTGGTGCAGGCGTCGGCGTTGTTGTTTTTGTTGTTGTTGACGATGTTGACGACGTTTTTGTCGGTGGCGGCAACGATGGAGTGGCGTCAGGAATGTTGACAACCAGAGGTTGACTCGGAATCTGCGGCGTTGGTGGCATATCGAATACGGAGAACAATTCATCTAACTGCGGCGTATTGTCTCTGCTGCGTAACTGATTCACGTGTCTTTTCCAGACGCGGTCTTGTACTTTGACAAAATAGAGCACTTTTCCAAGACGTTGAATAACTACTCCAGGAATCCATGTCGATTTCGTGTGACGAAAATCTTTGACATAGACAGCATCGTTCACGTTGAATGAGCGGTCTTTCGACCCGTGATGACGATTGAACTGAGATTCCATGTTTGAAACTCCTAACTCGAACTCTTGACTTTGACTACTAACTACTGGCGGCAATAGCAAATCCAACGTGGTTCGAATCTTCCGGCCGATGAAGTTTTCTGCTGGAGATTTACCATTCGGACTACTGTCACATGGAGTTGAGCGATAGGATTGAAGGAAGGTTTGGAGGATAACTGACGTGTTTCCCTCCCCTTTCAACTTGATGAGAGCTCGTTTGAATGTGTCCACAAATCTTTCTGCTTGACCATTTGATTGTGGATGGAACGGTGGTGAGTGCATTTGATTGATTCCGCGTTGTGAGCAAAACAACTTGAAATTTGATGATGTGAATTGAGTGCCATTGTCAGTAACGAGAATCTCGGGATTACCGAATTGCGAAAATAACTTGTCTAACATGCTAACTGTAACTGAACTACTGATACTCGGAGTTGCGATGATTTCTGGCCATTTCGAATATGAATCAACTACTACTAAATAGTACATTCCATCAATAGGTCCAGCATAATCGGCGTGAACTCGAGTCCAAGGTGAAGTTGGCGTTGGCCATGGTCGGAGGTTTGCTTTGATTGGATTCTTTGCAGCAGCTTGGCAATTGTTGCAATTCCTGACCAAAGATTCAATTTCCTTGTCAATATTCGGCCAATAAACAAAACTTCTTGCAAGACGTTTCATGCGTTCTTTTCCAGGATGTGCTTTGTGGAGCATTTGAAGAACCTTCTTTCGAAGATTTTCCGGGATAACGATGCGATGAGCGAACATTAGACAGTTGTTGACGATGCTCAAGTCTTCTCTCCGCGTGTAGAAACTCCAGAGTGCTGATGACTGGTTTTGCTTCGTCCATTTTCCGGATTTAACTAACTCAATTACTTTACTGACTACACGATCGTTTGAAGTTGCCTTCTGGATCGCATCTGAGGTTACTGGTAACTTATTACAATAACTACTATATTGTGCATTCACTTCAGCCTCTACTGCAGCAATGACGCAGTCTTCGGTTTCCAACTGACTGGAGTTGCTTGCAATTAGGCGAGATAGCGCGTCTGCTTGACCAAAATCATGAGTGTTGATGTACTCGATAGAGAAGTTATAATTGAGCAAGATCGTGGCCCATCGTTGGAGTCGATTGGCACTGTATACTGGAATACCTTTCTTACCTCCAAAAATAGAAAGTAGCGGCTTGTGATCTGTTCTCAATACAAAATGACGTCCATGTATATAACGATGGAACTTCTGGACCGCGAATATGAGTGCAAGTCCTTCCTTCTCGATTTGACTGTAGTTGCGTTGGGCGCTTGTTAGTGATCGGCTAGCATGGAAAATAGCTTTTTCGGATCCATCCGGAAATCGGTGAGTGATAACGGCTCCAATTCCGTTTTGTGAAGCGTCGGCTGCGACGATGATTGGCATGGATGGATCGTAGTGAGTGAGGAGTAAGTCGGATTGAAGTATCTTCTTGATACTTTCAAAAGCGGCGTGACATTCATCAGTCCATTCGAAGACAGCGTCTTTGAAGAGAAGTTTGTCGAGTGGGGCCCGAAAATCGAAAAGATTTTTGACAAACTGACCATAGAACTGGATGAGGCCAAGGAATGATCGGACTTGAGAGACATTTTGTGGAGGTGGCATTTGGGCAATTGCTGAGATTTTCTCAGGGTCGGGACGACGTCCTTGTGGGTTGATAATGAAGCCCAGAAATTTGATTTCCTCCTTCAGGAATGTGCATTTGTCCGGTTTGATGCGGAAACCGTAGTCTTCGAGGCGAGCGATGACTGCTTCGAGACGTTGATTGTGCTCCTCAATTGTACTACCAGCGATAATGATATCATCGAGATAAGCGGTCACGCCATTTATACCGGTTAGCATGGTGTCGATGATTTGCTGGAAGATGGATGGAGCCGTCTTGACTCCGAATGGCATTCGGTTGTAAACGAATAATCCGAGATGAGTGTTGATGGTGAGCAGCTTCTTGTGCTCTTCTTCGACTACTACTTGAAGATATGCTTCTGCGAGGTCGATTTGACTGAAAAATCGACCTCCATTTAGTGAAGAGAAGATCTCGTCGGCTGTTGGCAGTGGATGTTGATGTTGTTCAAGGGAATCGTTCAAACCCGTAGAATAATCGGCGCATAAACGAATGGTTCCATTTTTCTTTTGAACTACAACTATCGGTGCGGCAAAATCGGAATGATCTGTTGGAGAGATGACGTTCTCCTCGACGAGGCGCTCGAGTTCCTGTGTGACACGTGGCAGAACAGCGTACGGAACAGGTCGGGCTTTGCGAAACACTGGTACTGACTCTGACTTTACTTTGAATGAAGCTTTCGCTTTCAAGCATTGGCCTAGACCAGGTGAGAAAACACTCGGGAACCTCTGCAAGAGGTGACTTTTAACTGAGACTCTATTACTAGCAAGTGAGACTGGAGAGATCGAACTAACTGACTGAGTAAGAGACTTGAGCAACTTGGTGTCTTGAGCAATCCAGTCCATCCCGAGCAATGTGGAAGTGTCGGCGACGCGGCAAATGCCGTAGCCAGAGTGTCCATTGAGAATG